>JAQIWG010003450.1:0-17865 GCA_034695025.1 Chamaedrilus cognettii
CCGGGGGAAGATCACCTGGGTCCGGACTTGGATGACGTTGTTCTGTAGACTTGGATTTTAATAGCATTATGCATGCAAGTTGATTCACGTGATTATTTTATTTTTTATCAGTACAGCCGATTAATTAAAGACTTTTTATAGGCCAACGATTGTGGAGTATTTAGCTTTTGTAATGCATGATTTTTTTGTAGTGTAAATGAAACTTGAATTTATTTTTTTATTATAGCTTGTGGCATAATTACATTTCAATCGCAGAGCCAATAATTTATTACGAATTAAATAAATTGAATTCTGAATTTTGCATCACGACATGTAGGTTTAGCAATGACTTTCAAATAGATGGCAATTGCAGCTATAAAATATTGTTCCTTCATTATGCTAAATTAAACTGCAAGCCTACATGTTCCTTAAAAAATTATTATTTACTGAAATAAAATACTATAGGAAGAGCTCTAAAAAGAATCAAATTTGTGCCATCTCGCAATAACTGCATTTGAGATGAAGTAAAACATGAATTTTGTGTTAAATTCGCAAAAATTACATGGTTTACTGTAATGAGCAGGTAAACAGGTTAATACAGTTTCTTTTGTATTATGATTGCGAACAAAAGACATAGATCAAAGCTTTTTACCAAGATCGTGTAATACTATCTATTCCATAACTCTATTTAACACCCTTTCAAGGTTGTATTTACACCCTGTTACCCATTTTATAGTCCAGATCTAAATGTATTAGTCCTATAATTATTATCCGATATTGTGACGTTTTTTGCTAAATTTAATAGAATTCTATAAAATAGTTCGAGAGTTCTATACAATAATGATATAATATATTTATATTATATATTTATCCTTAACTAGAAATTTATACAAAATTACGAACAAAGTTTGAAACTACAATTTCAATTGAATAAAAAAAATGACTGTATAGCTCAGAGATGTTAACAACACGTAAACTTTAAACTAGTACCACATGACACTGTTGTTCATGCAGCGGCATTAAAGAAAAAACCTCAAGGATGAATAACTGAAAAAGCCATGCTGCTCCTTTGCACCCAGTCTTCTCTCAGCCTCTATTCATACTACACTGCTGCTGTTATATATCTAAACCATCATGAATCTGTCTCTAGCACCCAGATCTTGCTCTATTCTCAAACAGTTTACTTGTCTAAAATTTTCTGTCATCAATTTCTCCTGTTTCTTCTTCTATCTTCTTTTAGGACCTTCCAGAACCAGGCACAACCTGTGCAACAAAAAACCAACAAAATTAGCGAATAGCTCGATATAACAGAAACGAAGATTTTGAAACATAAATAATAATAGTGCTTGAAGTATTCCTCTTGGATTATTGGATCAATTGGACGATGATCATCAGCTAGTGGCACTTGTGTGTTTAACGGCCCTGTTGAAGGGCTTGAAGTGCACCGCTTCATAGTTGTCGGCGCCGGGACTCGAACCCACACATCTGGACTCGTCAATACCCATTTCAAATTAACAAAAGTCACAGCAGAAGATATAATATTATAGAACAATGAATAAACTTCATGAAAAGTTGCAACGCACCATAAATTTTATGCACACATAGGCCTATATATAATCATGTCGTCCATTATTAGATCAGCTCAATGCAACAATCAGCAGAGCTGAGTACAAGCGGACTTTGCTGTGGCATTCCATGGAACCCGACACATGGTACAAAGTGTTAGTGTCAGGATGGTAGAATGCACAACTCAAGCACTAGGTCTCTAGGTCTTCAAATAATTAGACCAACAATTTTCAAACTGCAAATGCTTCATGCATGCGCATGTACAAGCACATGAATTAAATATTCAAATATAAATCAAATATTCGCATCAAAATCATAATTTCTCCAACACTATTTAGCTACGTTATAACTAACTAACCTACTTTTTATCGTGAATCCGTTAATGTCCATGTTTTCACACAGGTTTACACGTTTTCACCCGCCCTGATCAGGACTGCTGGAGCTGGCCTGATGTCCTTTTTTACGGCCGGATGCCCTTCCTAATGCCAATCAAATAAATAGTTATCTGGCATGGGATTAGCAGCTAGCGACACTACGCGGTTAGCTACGCTATAATGTATAAAAATTATCAATGGAGAGGGAGACAAACGGTGGAGGATAAATCAAAATTTAAAAACAATCGAGCTAACCGAATCAATAGCGTGCACCATTTAGATAAGGCAAGGAAGCTTGACAAGAAAATGCAAAAGAAATATTAATCAGTAATCGCGTTAGAATTAATAACCGCGTCTTTCTGCACTTCTGGTAGAAAGACGCCGGGCATTATGTAGACAAGTGGCAGACAACAGTCGAGCTCATCGCTTTCCGACAGCAAGCCCTCAAACAATGTCCAGAAATTGAAGCCATTAACGGATTTCGCAATAATTTCAAAGCCTGAAAAAACTAAATATATATAACCAAGCCTCACGCACTGCTGAGCCACAACTTTAAAGCAAACGTTATGTGCTGTTTACAAAGTGTACAGTGCATGGGAAGTTGTCGGCCCACCTTAGGCCAACGAGTGCACAGGAAGCAAGCACTGCTGGGTGGAATGAGTTCTATAGTCTAGCGCTCTCATCACACTGCGGAGTCACAATGTACTGCGACCCAGGCAGAACTTTGCAGTCACAATACGCAACCGCAAAAATCTGAAAATCTAAGCGCAGTTTGAACAAGCCTTTTCAAACATTTGACAACAATACTTTGTACAAATGCCATAGCGATACAATGCCTCATAACTAATTACAACGAACCGAATCACAACGAAATATAACGTTACTAATATATTAACGAACTAATTATAACCAAACTTACTAACAAGAAATAAAAGAAGGCACCAAGAAAACTAATATAATACGACATGCTCTTCAAATGATCATCAAAAAGAGATGAATTCCATATTCATACAAGAGTTCAGGTGATCGTGATCAGGTGATAGACATCCCAATGACGCCATCTCCAAGTATCAGATCCACTACTTGCTGGCAGATGATTGACGTCCTTCATCTATGCGCCAACGTCCTGTCAGGCATCAAAACATGGTGACTCAGGGTTACAAAAATGCAGGAAGAAAATGATCTATAGGCCAATACAAAAATTAAATCACACACAAAACAAGATAGCAAAAATATACTTCCCCAAGCAAATAGTATAAAAATATAAATATAACACATTAAACTACAACAGCCAGTCATTGTGGAGAGAAGAAACTTGCTGCACTGAGATCATAGAATGTTGGCCCACCTTAGGCCAGCGAGTGCACAGGAAGCAAGCACTGCTGGGTGGAATGAGTTCTTTGGTCTAGCGCTGATCAACCACGTCACGAACATTACACCGTGACTCGAGCAGAATTTCAGTTATCACGACATGCGACAACTAAATTCTAGGTTTATATAGCGCAAGATATTAGAATAATTCGTCTCAACCATTCTAAGAATAGTACTCTTTTATATCTGCTCTTAAAAATTTCGTTCCATAAAATCACATTCGAAAAGATTAATTGCAAAAAATGGTACGGTAATCAATAAAATGCAAAAATGGTCAACGATTACAGACATTTCTAACTCACTTGCTTGCCTTAGGCACAGAGATCCTTGCTGGTCACACCGAGTCCACATTGTCATCCACCATCTGAGTGAAGACTAACTTCAACCTACAAGCAGCAGCAAACATTAAACAGCACGAAATGAATTTAAAATCAGTCACTGACTCCAAGTACCGGTACATTCGTATTAAAATAAACAAGCCTGAAGATCAATAAGATCCACTTGAGAATAGTGCATTTTTGACACAAAATGCGAATCAGAAGGAAGTAAACTTTTGGATAACCTTGACAAATTTATTATTAGAACATGCTACAAGCTAAAAGTATTGCAAGTCATCACTGCAGATCAGTAAATTGTTCGTCATTGCAAGCTAGCAGCTTGATACGATATCGTTTCTGAACATCATGTCTGCAGCACATCACAAAAAGCCGACTTGAGCCATGTCCAGCATACAACATATTTCATTATCAACATTGCATGCAACTAACTTACTGATACCAATACACCAAATGATACAAGGCAGCATCATCATTTTTGGAGCGATTTATCACAGCGCCTTCAATGTACCAAGAATGCGAATTAAACCTTTTTACTGTGGTTAAGACACTTAAATTAAATACTTAAGAACACCTGCGGCCAACGTCTTACTCATCGGATGTGGAGAGAGAGAAGAATTTCTTGATGAGGACGACAGCATTGTCATCAGCGTGTCACTGCACTGCGTCGGCTGTCAGCGCCAACTCACCGATCGACCTCCCGTCAAGTTGCATATACACACCTTGCGGGACAGACAAGACAGCATATGCCATCAATTCATCAACTTCAATCAATCACTGATGACTATTAAAATACAAGGAAGACTAGAAAAAAATGACCACACTTTGGAGATCTAAAACTTTTGAGTCTAGCAAGTAGACTCCTGCGCAAAACATCAAATTAAAGCTAGAGCTGTCTGCTATAAGTACTCTTCATTTCTCAAAAATAGTAGCGTGCAAGGCATTCATACAATGAATCCACATGCTAAGTTCTTCCAGGTATATATGTCATGATGTCATGCTGATTCTTTTCTCCGCTACCAGAAGATGACCGAATTTTCATTAAAATTTAATGAACTAAAGAAATTGAATCTCTATGAAATGATGAATGAATTCTCTGCTAAAAATAAAGTTAAAGTAACGTCAATGTTATTTTATCCGTTACAGACCACATTACACTCTATTGACAAACACTACTGTTTCTGGATATACTGTATAACCTGCTGTGCTCAGTTTTTGGATACAATATTTAAATCATTCCTTTTTCATAGGATTGACAGATAATGGTATTCATCATCGCACAGCAAGATGCAGCGCACAAAATTAATTCCTAAGTTTATTCATATTTTATCGAAATTATTTCAAAAGAAAGAGCGCAAAATAATTTCTTTACTGCATTTTATCTACAGCTCCTTGACAATGTCAAAACAGTGCTTTGAGAAAGTTGAAAGTTTACATTGTCAAAGATTGAATAAAATAACCTTTTAAGCATTAACTGAACAGAAGAAGAACAATAATTTTAAAAACATGTGATAGAAAACTGAACGAATTTGCTTGTCTATATTTACAAGATACATTTGCAGTTGTAATTCTGTAAAGATATTTAACTAGTCTATGAATTGCAACTAATGATTAACAACTGGCAATCGATTCATGCCTTTTTGAAGCACTGTATAAAAAGGTAGTAAATAAAGTACAAGCTACTAAATTAAATGAATAGCTGTGCTCAGTCTCTTTTGAGTGATTTCATGGAACTCTCAATGGATTGACAGAATAACTCCTCATCGCACAGATAAAACATAAAAAGAACAAATGCTCCTTCATTAGCGCCATCAATCACAAAATAACTCCAATGACTTGGAATTAAATGTGATTGCTATGATATCAAGTCACTGACTCTGGCAGGGAAACTCCAAGAATCGTTAACCCAGATGGAAAACTCAGGTCACTCATCGTTAGAGGGCTAAAGAAAGATGGGAAGAATAAGCACACAAGGCCACACCAGCCACGTCCTCCGTACAATCAGTGCACATTGGTGATCAAAATATCATGACCAAATTTCTTGATGCGGCGTATCGACAGTAAACTATTAAATCAATAAGAAATAACTTTATCTGCATCAAATGTTGACAATTTAGGCCATGTGAGGTTAAAATGCCAATGAGGTACTAATTTTCTCTTAAATTGTATCTTAGACCTACATTCTACTATTCTTAAAACACAGTTCCTTAATACTATTTATCATCCCATGAGCAGCATCATAGATTTTTTTAATTTGCCATTTTCGCGCCAAGATTTATTTCATTTACCACTCTACGGTTTTATATTTAATCACCCCCATCACTGATTTATTTAGCTCAAAAGCTAATTTTATGCCATTCCTACACGTGAAGCCCAGTTCGAATAATGATCTAAATTCGAATTTACGCATCTTAAGTCAAAATTTTTAACTCAAACCTCAGTACATCGACATAACTTCACTTTGTGTTCGATCAGTGCAATAAACTGTACTTTCTAAGCGGCATTGAATTGAAATCGGAAATTAATAAGGCTAAAAAAACAGAAAACACAATATTAGACTAGGCCAATGCGTTTAAAACGAATGTTAAGTGACAGGCTACGTTAATACTATCGAAATTAATACAATATATATATACATCGATGGTCGATACCTCTAGCACCGATGTCCCATCCATCCATGAACCCATGTGTCGCCAATTCGCCAAAATCAGGCGCAGACTACACGCTTCGCACTTCTCCCCATGCATCTCCCTCGTTTGGCAGGCGGAAAAGGAATTAGTATAAAAGAAAAGTACGGTGGAAAAAAAGCACGACATATCAGTGTTCCCAGTTGTCACTGCACTGAGCCTGGCAGTGATCATTGCCTCTATTATTATTAAATTACTGGTAGGCCTAGTCTGTATTCTCACGACGTGATGCTCTAGTCAGTGTCATTGTATGAACTACGGAAGTAAATACACTGCCTTATTAAAAGAAAACAGCGACACGTAATGTGTATACACAATACATTATTTGTCGCTGTTTTCTTTTAATAAAGCATGTACGTTGTGCAGAAAAATCTGCTAAACTTCCTCACAGCTCCCCTACCCCCTTCCGTAAGTTCTGCACGGAAAGAAAGAATTCTCCCCATCCCACAAAATAATTGTTGGTACACGTAGCAGACGCCACTAGGCTATATGTAGTCTTTGTACTTAACTATAATTTCATATTTCAAGCGGAAAAGAGACCTATATACAAAATCGATAATTTTAGTTGCTCCACTCACTTTCATTGTTAAACGCTGATTATTAATTATTAAACACCGAGTATTAAACACTCATTAGTTCACATGTTATTAAACACTCACAATCAATTCAAAGAACAACTTATAAGAACAATTTTTCTTCGACCCAGCTTATACTCTTTGCATTGGGCGATAATAAATTCTTACTCTCACCCCAGCGATATAATATAACAATATGAACACATCTTAGACATTGATTAGTAACCATCCCTAAGCCAGTACGTCTTCTAGCAGCTAAAGAGCCTATTCCAAAGCCTTTAAATACAGCGCAGCAGTCTTCAGACTCTGATGTCATTATTTCAGTTAGTCGTCCACTTTAATCCACTTCTCGATTGAACTTCTCATCGCTTCAATCCACCTGCATGCAAAATCAATGCTAGTCAACGTCAATGCAAAATGTCACATTTAAGCAAAATTTGATCATTTTTGAAGACTTAAATGTCAATAATCAATTAATTTTTCATAGTTCCCTCGCTTCTGGCGTATGTAATAAATGGACAAGCCCTCGCTATTGCTTGCATGGTAGCACAAACAAGAGTAAAACATAAATAAGTAATAAATAGTAATAGTAGTACCGACGCTATGTCGTAGCCTCATTGATCAGGAGTGCATGTAATGACTAACTGGCCTATGATAAACCGGTGGCAACGTAAATCAAAATGTTTGAACTTGGAACCATTAGACATTACACTTTATTTTTACCGTTTCAGATCTGTTTCGTTGTCAGCAGTGAAGTAGAACGTGCGCATTTCTGCGACAGGGGGCGCCATGGTGAAACCAAACTTGCGATTATAGGGAACAATTCCTTCCACTAATGTGTAGCCGTGCAGATGAGCGACACCTTGGAAACAGAGAAAACAATCCATCACGTTACTCGACAGTTAACCACACGGGGCTCATTACTCGTAATACGACGGGAGGTGAAACTGAGCAGAATTTGTTACTTTTTAAAGTCACATCCTATCCTACAATCACAGCCTAAAACCTGAAACTAGGTTATAGTAAACAAGCTCAAAGCAAGCCGTGACCCACTGACTTATAAAGATCCTACGATCAGTATAACTTTCAGATCGGCATCGGACTCTTCAAATGCAAATAGCACTTAAATTATATGATGTTGAACTGATGATATTGTCCATGGCTATATAACATTATCTAACCATCATACTGTAAAAGCAAAAGCTAAACTAAATTGTAGCCCTAATAGTTCTTCAAAGCTCGTAAAACGAATCATAGAATTAAACAACTAGGCTATATCAATCAATATAAGTCTTATTAGAACTAGTGCGGCTTGGTAGTTCAGTCAGCTAAGGCGCCAGTCCGTCATGCGCGCGGTCGTGTGATCAAGACCCGGCGGCTGCCAAGTAGTGGTGTTGAACAAACCATTCACATACAATGTCTCGCTCGACTCGGACGTACATGAGTAGCAGGTCTCGTGTATGGGAAAGGTTGCCCAAGTGTGTCGAGGCAGTGGGCTCTGTCGCATGCACAGTGGATCATCAACCTAGCTACTGCTTGCTTGCTCAAAACGCCGCTAACGTGAAGCGGGCGCTACTGGATACAGTAACAGCCTACGCGATTCTCTTCTCTTCTTGAATCAATATATAACTTGAGGAATATTATTCCACCACTTCAAAATATATAAAACTTTACGTGGCGCACGCTACCTTTGGCAGTAGAAGACAACTGTTCGCAGTAGTAGTAGATGCAGGCCTTTTTGAGCACACAGAACCTCCTTCTCCAAGTTTTGCGGTGGTTCCCAACCTTTGTCAGGTACCCGTGACAATCGGGATTTGTAATTGACAGCGCGGGCAGGCAGACGTTATGCGCGCTGATAGCTATCCAGCTGTCTGGAACCTAGTCAGGAGTATTTTGTTGCACACAATGGATTTCATTTAATTCAATCTTAAAATTTAAAATGCAAGCAAAGAGAAACGTCCGTTTAAACTTATGCCAATATTACTCTGACGATTGTTCTAGAGTAAAATCAGGCTTTCAATCAAATTTCAAATTAAGTATCCAAATCAAAACATCAATACGGTGTCTCCCAAAGAACAAGACATGCAAACGTGGCCCTAACTCGGTCAAATGTCAAGTGATTGTCATCAACTATTCACTGCTATGAAGCCAAAGAAATTTGTTTAAAATTCGTATCTTATTTCTTTAAAACAATCCTGCTAAGAATATTGCAATAGCTTTAAAAACAAAACTGGTTTATAAGTTAAGGAAAACAACTTGACAAACTATGAGCCTTGATTCACAACAAATTTAGTGTACCGTAGGCTATAAATTTGACAAACAGCTAAGAAATTTCATTTAAAACGTGATTACAAATATTAAAAAAATAACTTACGTTATTCATTTTGGTTGTATTGACTGCAGTCGCCCATCTATTCAAACAACAAATCGTACATTTTGAATCCATCAGCATTAGCGAGCAAACCTACTAAATGTAGATTTTATAGTTTCAGTTCATGAGGCGTCTAAATATATCAAATTCAGACAACACAGAGGGTTTGTAAATTTGGATATCATTTTGTCGTACATGCTCGAGCAGCAATGAGTCTCAGATTTTTTTAGACTCAGATAGATTTTAACACCTAGTCGGATATTTTAGTTAAAATGCACTTTGCGACTGCGACTTTGGGACTTTGCTTAACAAAGCATCCACTCCAGCCTTCTTCTCGACACGCAGCGAGCCTCGACCAGTATGTCTGGCATGACGTTATTTTTAAGCCTTTTCATCATTTTGCTTCACTATAATGCAGCAAAAACAATGAGGTATTAATATGGTATCGTTAAATCAATCCATCCACTTAATATGATTCTAGGCTCAGGACCAGTGCCTCCTAGACAATTTTCATCGAAACCAGATTTTGAAGTCTTTTTAACTTTTGCAGTTCTGTGCTCTAATGGCACTCAACAAAGGCAATAAAAGATCATAAAGGTAGATCAAAACTTTGACGTTACTGTATGCCATATTAAATTTCTAAGAAAGCATTTGAGAGCGGGAGTAGTAGTACTGAGAGTATTATTCTTAGTGCGCTACCCACGAAACACGAGCTGAACGACGTTTCGAAATTCAGTAACTCAAATTTAAATGTCTATAGGACGTCAAAGCGCAAAATTTAATGTCCAGCAATTAGGCACGATCGTTGGCAAGTATTCAGAACTGAAAAGATCAGAAGAAGGGAAGAAAGTACTCACTTGTTCATGTCTGCTTCCGTGTCACTGCAGAAGTACATCGTCTTCCGTCCATACTTCTCGAGTTTGAAGGAAAACTGTCGACTGCACTCCGACGCCCTCTTGAGGATGTAATTCCACAGATGCGTGGCGCCAAGGGGATCGCAATCCTGTTATCCAACAATATTTACAAAAATTAGATTTTGGATTTATTGTACTGGATTCTATAGCCTAATATGTTTCCTAGTATGTTTTTAAAAGTTGATTTTTCTTTGTGAATATTTCCTCCTAAATATTCAAATAAATCTGATAGAGTTTCATTGCTTGGCGTTAGTTTGGTGTATGTTCGGCGATTATCAAAAATTACAAGAATTGTTAATCTAGGATTGATGAAATGCGCTGTGAAAACTTAGTATTTACCTATCCAAATCATTTCATTTTAACCATTACTGTAAAAATATCCCAGAACTTAGTTGCTATGGTTTTTTAATCGTTGTCAGCTGTCAATTCTCATCAAGGCTAGATATTTAGATATTGACATTCTTTTAATACCTCATTGGTTTTTGCTGCGCTATAGTGAAGAAAAAGATGAAAAACGCTTCAAAATAACGCCATCTTGCTAATGCATTTTAAGTGAAATATCTGACTTGGGGTTAAATCTTGTACACTTCAAACACCCTTTTTCACAAACCTTGTATTCCTTAACTGTATAAGTAAATCGCTAGAAATGCCTTCTAGAGATGATCCAGGGACGCAGAGTCTCAAAGTCGCAAAGCCGCAAAGCCGCTAAATGCGATTTAACTAAAATATTAAACTAGGGGTTAAATATTGCATAATTTTGTGCCATTATTGTCACTAATACAGCAAAAATTACGCACCATCACGTCTATTTGCATTGTGCCATACAAGTACCTTAACTGGCAAGTTTGCAACTGCACTCATGCATGTTCAATGTATGACCTTATCTTTTTAAAAATCTAGTCAATTTCAAAGAACCGCAATTTCAAAGAACCACATATGCCAGTCCCAAAAACTCTAAACTCTACAATTTTTATAATTATGACATACATGTAGATATGTAGTATTTAGGAATCAAATAAAATCATCACTTACTGCCTCGTGTCTGTAGAAGTAAAGAAAATTGTCGTATTTGATGGCACACCAGCGTCTCCTCCAGGTCCTCATGAGTCCCTCTTGCTTCCACAGATATCCGCTGCACTGCAAACTGTCCCGCACGTAGCGTCCCGGCGCCAAGCCCAGCTCAACTCGATTGTCGTCTAACGACACAACAAAGATCCCATAGATGCAAAGATTAGCAATATCCTAATTCATCATTAGTTTTATTTATTTACTAACCAAAATAGCACACCGGGTAAAAACCCTACAGTGGTGGGATAAGCAACATAAATAAGTTACAAAAAATAACAATAGCTTAAATATGCATGCAAATTTAGACAAGTGCGCATGTAAAGCGTTGGAATATATATCTGAGGCGATGGAAAATTATACGATGAGAAATGATCATTGATTGAAATGACCATAATTATTTTCAGCCCTATTTATTCAACCACAACAAATTAATGAGAAGGAATGTGAGACTGGTCCACTTAATATCATTGGATGACTTCAGCATGTGAAACATTCAAACAGATGAGCCACACTTCAGAACGCATGTAAAAATTGATTAGGTTCCCTAAGCAAAGTGTACCACAACATAATTGATATAATTTTAATTTTGTTTTTTTCAATTTCAGACACATCGACTAAAAATCATCATAGAGGTTCAAGATACTACCTCATAAATTTGACATGAAAAAAAAAATATTGAGCTTCAAAAATAGACGCCGCTGACAGACATGTAGGTATCAGAACTCAATTTGAGATCTGATTACAATCGTGCTGCTTCGTGCCTCAGATTAAGCTGATATTTCGATTTATTCAATAGTTACTGTAGCGCACGATAGGCCATAATTCACACAATAGGTCCTATAATTCACACAATAGGTCCTATAATTCACACAATAGGTCCTATAATTCACACAATAGATCCTATAATTCACACAATAGGTCCTATAATTACAGCTGCATATCAAGAAAATACGCTAATAAGAAACAAATGAATATTACGTTGAGCAATTAGGTTCAAGACGGTGATCTTATTGCCCGTTACCACACTGATTGCGTTAACGGTCATTATTCTGTCTCCAACCAGCACTCCACTGCGCTCCGCAACACTCCCTACAAAACAAAACAACATGACTTTTAAAAATCTTACTGGCTGTAGGGCAGATGCAACCTACCACATGCTAGCAGAAATTAATTCAAACACAGTCTACATCATTTTCAACTGCAGAAATGAAAAAACTGTTAACTCAACTCACAGCAGGTAACTAGGCCGAGTTTAAAATATTATTAATATCAATGTTATAATCTAGAATAAAGAACATGTTTGAACAAAATTAATATATTCAATCAGCACCAAAAATCAGGAACGGCACGATTCTGTATAATATATAACGTTGAAATCCCCCAGTAGACCTACATTAAATCAACTGGTTTATATGCAACCTTAACCCATTCGGTATCATAGGCTCATACAATGACATGCATTACTCATTCATTAAGAATATGAGAAGTTACAAGGCATATCAAAAGTGAACTAACTCAGATTTGATGCTAATCAACATTCAGGGCTGGTTTCTCCAACACGAATTTAATGGTGGTTCAGGATTTAGCCTATGCAAAAAGGTGGGTTAAATCCTGAACCACCATTAAATCCATGTTGGAGAAACCAGCCCTTAATGACATACAATGTGCGACACAAACCGGATTCAACAGTCGAAACTATCATTGGTTTTCCTCCCACCAAGTGAAATCCATACCCAGACTCTTCAGCAGATTTTTCCATGACAACTGTTCTATCGACTTCTGATATACACAAAATTCTTGAAATAATTCCAACAAAATATACAAATTATTTAGAATTTAATATTTTGCACCTAAAACAACTCCAGAAGAGACAAGGTGCATGGAACGGATACACATTTTAAAACTAAATGTTCTATTAAGCTTATAAAAATGAGGACTGAACAGGATAATAACGTCGATGTGATATGTAAGCCAATCTACAGAGAGCTTAGGTTGCTAGCACAATATATATGCCAGCTAGGAGTTGCAAAGCAAGATATTGATATCATTGAAAGCAATAATTGACACAATTTCACCGTCAATTTCACTTAACTATTTAATACCTCATTGGTTTTTCTGCATTATAGTGAAGAAAAATGATGAAAAAGGCTTCAAAATAGCGCCATGCCAAACAGACTCGTCGAAGCTCGCTGCGTGTCGAGGAGGAGGCTGGAGTGGATGCTTTGCTAAGCAAAGTCGGAAAGTCCCAAATTCTCAAAGTCGCAGTCGCAAAGTGCATTTAAACTAAAATATCCAACTAGGAGATAAAATGAACTTAACACTACACAATAATACAACCTACCATATTTATTTTCGGAGACGGCCTCGTACGTTTCATCACTCCGGTGCCGGAGAATATATTTTCGGGTCATGGCGACATTTCTCTTTCCTCTGAAGCGCTCCAGAGAGCTCGAACTACATGACGTGGATGTCCGTTTAGAAAGACCCGTCTTGGCTTCGTCTAGTAAATTTAACGCAGAAAACTTCGCATATAGCCTATACTGCCTATTTATATACCAAAAATAAAAAAGATTTCATCAGGAATACATTTATTTACAATTTATCTATATAGTTCAAATAGAATGGAAAATGTGTCACTTTATGTCGGCAAAATAATGTAGTAGCAGCGTTAATATTTGATACACATAAACTGTGTACGCTGGTTTACATTTTGATGCACATGTGGCGAGTTTGTATTTTGATATTCACATATTGCTAGTTCATTCTGTTGATGGCTGTTAATATTTTGATTAAAATTTAACGCACAAGCTTCGAACTAGCCTACAGGCTAGTTCGAGGCTTGACTAAGTAAATGTCAGCTAATTAGGGAAGATTCTAGATAATCAAATTTTTCCTCGATCAATATTCCATGGTTTTTAGTTCAAGGGAGTGTTAGCAGCCTAAAGTGAGGCTTCATAGTTTTTTTTATTGGACCAGAATGTTTGCAATAATTCAAATTAATCTTCTCACGTGTCCTGCATTGAGAAATTTTCATGGAATGGCAGAAATATTCGTCAGACTTTATAATATATGATGCTACTTATCACTAGACATGTATAATACATCATTAAACCTAGCTTTTGAACCTGACCTTAGTGGCCTAACAAGCTTGCAAATTGCTATTCAGCCTAGAGGCTACAAAAATCAAGTAGCAAAATTATATTAAAAAAACAAGTACAGCGGAAAGCCAAATATACAGGGCAGAAACATCAGAAACATGTGATTATTTAGCATGCGGAGTCATTACAGTGCATAGCTGGAGGGAATTGCATACCTGAATTAGAATTTTGCTTTCCAGGGTAGATCAACGAATGTTTCGATCGGCAAAGCGCGTGCTGTTTAATTAATTCACTTAATGATTCGACTACTTAGCATAAAGGAAACGTAGAACTTTAAGTTCAAACTACATTGATATGGCAAATGAGAAAAAAAAATTCAAAAGAGCAGTCACGTTATCTATGTGGTCTAAACGTGCAACTGTCTAAATAAGAAAATGTCCGGTTGTAAATTATGGGAAAAGTTCAGAAGTGTTGCAAAATTTTGCATCGGCACATCTCTTTGCCCCTCCCGTCGTAAATTCTGCAGACTGAAAGACATCCATCAGCCGATTCACTATATGTGCAGTTCCAAAAGTAGAACAGTCCAAAAAGTACAGCTTGACACTTTTCATCAAATATATCCTGGCTTATAGAACAAGAAAAAATTGAGCTCACAAAAGACGTTGTCGGATGAGCTTGAACCAAATGCGCTATCGGAGGAAGCAGAGATATCGAGATCCTTCTGCGCCGTGGACGAGTGACTGACATCAACCATGTCACCATCCTTGCCAATGAATTTGTACACGGAGTAGCGAAACGACTCCGCGTACACTCCTGCGTAGTTGACACAAATTTTTTTATATAAAAATGTTTATTTATGTCGATATTTATTTTAGAGATTTTTTATTAAATAACGTTTGAAAGTGGATTTAGTGCACATGTATATACCGCTTTTATAATATTGTGTGATAAAATAACTAATTAAATTGCAGGATATTGCAGACTAATAACACAAACCTTCATCATCATCGTTATCAGAGGCGATGTCGGCTTTTTCCCCCTTCAGATTCAACAAATCAAGACTCGCTGCGCAATCGGTCACAGCGCCACACTCCAACAAAAGATCCGATGACGTCACAACCGGACATTGATCCATAGAGTGATTTATCCCAACTGGTCCTGACAATAATGCTTGCTCTCTCTCATCGGACATAATATGCGAAACAGTTTTACATCCAATCTCTAAATCCAAACGTGAATCTGTAATGTCAGCAAGGAGCAATAAAGAACGGTTTTCGTTACGGGAGATTTCAACTGCGTTTGAATAGTTGCTGTTATTCAATGTTTCAGTGCATTGAAGTCTCTTTGGATTTTTAGCTTCATACTCATTAAAAGGATTGATCTGTTTCTGATTTCCACACTGAGAAACTTCACCAATCATCAAACGATCGTTAGCAGTTTTAACTCCAGCATCAGTTTTATCACAGCCATCCTCTGAAGCCTCTATTATCATTTTACTGCGATACATTGCGTCATGGGAACAGTTACTGTTCACCAGTGATGAACAGTTGTAGAGATTGCTCGCGGCTGCATCCGGTGTCAGTAACTGGTGCGTCGTAAAGTTATGATCAGTACAAGGCATGACTGGTTTGATATCGTTATCATCAACAATACATTCGGAGCACATATTGCTAACGGCCGATTGACAATCATTCGCAGCGCTAGGCCTATGGGTTAGATTTACAGCTTTAGAAGCTATGGGATTGGTCGTATTGACAGCCAGCCTATCATCAGTAACCATTGTAACGTGAGACAATTCTGTAGGCGCTGATATTCCATATTCCACCATTATTTTTACAACATGTTTCCCACGCATTGCACCGCCTTGAAATTTAGATTGCTTGCGTTCCCCGTCCTGATCAACCATTGTAACCTTGTTTTCACATTCATCAGTAGGCTTCGAAATTCTGATTCCATGTGTAAGCTGAACATTGACACGAGGCTTGACCAGATTTGCTTTCTTCTGTGTTTCGGGGTGTTCAGTTACGTTTAATTTTGCAGGCCTACTATTGAAGTTTGCATTTAAAACTATCCTTGCTCTAGTACTCTCACTAGGTTCTGTTATTGCAGTAGCAGTTCTCTTGACAGTTCTATTTCTAAGTACAACGTTTCCACTGGATGAAAGAAGTTCACATTGATTTGAATCAACCCCGGCAACATCCAAATATTCCGGGTGAGAAACAATAAGACGTCTGCAGTTTGATTCACATTTCACTCCATCAGCCATTGCGGTAATATCACTGGAATGGTCTACCAGTTCATTCCCCCATGAGATACCTTGAGCGCATGTCCGGAAGCGGTCACGTCTTGTGATTAGTCCGTGCTCAGTCACACCCGGAGTCTCAGTTGTCAACCTCGCGTCTACCCTTGTCATCAAAACTCCTTGCAGCGAAGCGCTCGGCTCATGTGTACGCTTTGATGGGTTGGGCCTAGCAGCGGGTGACGATCTTGACTGAGGCATCTGAGTCATGATCCTTACGACTCATTGAAAGTCAACCGGTAGGCTATATCTGAAATAAATCACAGTAATTAGATCATAATGCATCGTGTCAAGAATCACAAGCCTCTAGTGTTGCTTGCTAGAATCAGTTCAATCTGGGCCTGCAATAAGCATTATGTAATAGTCCTGGAAAGTCTGCAATAGGCTTTCAGGCCCACATAGAACATCATGAAGGCTACTATGATAGGATTGTAATAATATACATCAACCAACCCTTAAACGCCGTGTAGCTTATATTAGCAAGAAGCCTCGTAGACACGAAATAGTGAAATTAATATAAAGTTCAATGCTATGTTATTTAAACACCCTTAGAAATAGCACTCAAAATAGCAAAAATTTGGCTCGATTGTCTCGTAGACAACAGAAAGCTATTAGCGCTCTGTTCAGGTAACTTAATTGTACATGTACATGCACCTATACATGTAGGCCGATGTTTAGATTTGACCTAAAAGCTCACAGACGTAATTCATTGATAGGCCTAGGGATTGGTCATCAAATTTCCCACAAATTTGTCGATAGATAATTAAATTCCTATACGATTAATAAACTCTACTATGCGGATGGCTAACTCATTGCCTGGTATCATTTCATGGTTATAGGCCTACTGACAAACTTGTGCCAACATTGATCAAGTTTTACTGAAAATAACCTACACTGTACTGCTATACACAGCCTACAGCCATTGTAAGTATTCTTACTTCCTGCTGATAGGCTGCGCTTGCTCGCTAAGGAAACTTACGGCGGCGCCCCGTGACGAATATACAATCTATGTGACAAACTTTACTACATGTACTATATCCAGACCAGTGCGTCAGTCTTGACACGATGCGATAGAATACAATGTAGCAAGGGATAGGAAGGCGGCGCCTAGGGGATTTAAGCTTTGTGAATTACATGTAGCTCCCCCGAGCATTTTCTGTTGTTAATTTGACATGGCCCAGTTTTTTTTATACAAAAAACGAGTCTGGGGGGGGGGGGGGGGGGGGGG
>JAQIWG010003451.1:0-17860 GCA_034695025.1 Chamaedrilus cognettii
CGAAAGCTTCTCGAATTTTATCGAGAACCGTAAACGCTCGTGAAAAACTCACGCGCAGGGGCCGGCTGCGGGGGGGGGGGGGGGGAGAGGGGGGGGGGTGTTCAACTATCAGGCGCGGATTTATATCAATTTGTCGAGTTATAAAGTCAATTTGTGGCGCTGTAAATGTGAAATTGAAATTTAAGGGACAGTTTCGAAATTCTGTCCATAACATCGTCAATGTCAATGCAACGCGAGGGATCGTGGTTTGACAGCCTAAGGCCTACTTGTGTAGTGTAGGCCTATGCAATGATCGACATTGACCGTAGTCTAAGCCTCCAGGCTTCGTGCTTGCAGACTACAAGTAAACATGGAAAATTTCGAGAACTTGAATTCCGACATTTTCCAGGCAGCTGCACGAAATTTGTTTCGGCAAAATTGCCGGAAAACATGGATTTTTAGTTCCGCCTGTGCGAAGCAGTTGCTAAGCCTTTTGGTCTTGATCGTAATTCATACTCCTGCGTCAATGCTACCTACGTCAATGCCCAATCGAGTTAAAAGCTTGGTCGCGCCTTGTTCTTCATCGAGCTTCCGTTATTAGCTGGCGTCTATGACGCCAAAAACTTGGACAAAGACGCCAAAATCGTATTCAAACGCCCTATGTCGAAGTTCCCGTAGTAGCTGTACAATATTTACTTTCAGTGTTGTCAAAAAAAATTACTACGAGTCTACGACACAAAAAGAAGTAAGGCCATGCACGTAGACCCGTCTTCTGACAACAAAATGAAAAGAACGTGCGTCATAATTACGTATACAGGAAGCAACGTTCTCCGGTCTGCTGCACCCTTTTGGCGGGCTTGTGGGGCCAAAGCCCCCGTTGAGAGTGATTTTTTCTTAATTCCTCCGAAACACGTTGCAATTAGTGGAAGGTCGGCGGGCTGAGTGGATTGAAGTGAAGTCAGAAGTTTTGAAGGGAGATCGTTGGAGTAAAATAACGAATTGCGCCTCCGTCAATTTGCTTTTCTCAATGCGTTCCTTCCCCTCTAGGCCTACTTATATGAACTTTGCACGCGTTTTCCGATATGCGCCGAACTGGACGAAATATGTTCGACTAAAAAAACTTCTTCACGTTTTTGTCGTGCAGATCCCTGGCCCGTAGATTAAATACGCTGCGGATTGATCGCCAATCCAATTTGTAGCGCAGTAAAATCCCGCGCGCTGTGGGCGAAAGGAATGCCATAGGCCTACGCAGCGTGTCCAACGATTTTTCGCCTTTGAATAGAGGAATTAAGCCTGTGTCTTTCGTCGTATTTTTTGTTATTCAATCATGTGTAGTTGGCTTACGGAAAAGCGAGGCTGATAATAACTTAGTCTGCGTGCACTACAGGTTTCCTGTACGAGTTAAATCTAATAAGGGCTAAGATCTAGATCTTAGATAAGATATTAATTAATATTATATTATTATTATTATTATTATATTAATATTAATGAATTAATGAATTAATTAATATTAATATTATCTTAGATTAGATATTAAGGGTTTAGATCTAGTAAGGGATGTCGCGAGTGCGCTATAGATCTATAGTTATGCTGTTAAACGCACGGTTTATTTATCTTTACAGGTGTAGACCTATTTGCAATTGTGCAAGCCTAATGCCGTGTCATTTCAAAAACGTCTGTGTCGCAGTATCTTTTCTCAATAGTTTAGAGTCCGTTTCGGAGTCCAGAGACGCCGAAAACCCCTGCCCTCCGTCTCTCCTCGCCCCCCTCCCACTACTCCATCTCGAAGTTAAAATGTAAAATGTCACGTCACGTACTCGGAAAGTCATTGAGTTTCGGGTAAGCCGGTAAGCTTTGCATTAGAGGCAAAGTAGGCGAGTAAGACGCGGTAGGCCTATCTCTAACTCTAGGTCTGCAGTGCAAACACTTAGAGCTGGTTTCTCCAACACGGATTTGATGGTGGTTCAGGATTAAACACACCTTTTTTCGTAGGCTAAATCCTGAACCAACGTTAAATCCGTGTTGGAGAAACCAGCCCTAACAGTATAGCCTACGGCTTATTACAAGCAACCAAAATCGACATCGGTGCATTCAAGGCTGCGAGATGAAAATACGTTGGCTTCACGATTTTAATTCACTCATTCGAATTATTTGGATAAAAGGGCCCGGATAAATAGGCTGTCGCCCGACATATTATTTTACTACAATTGGTATTTGGTGGCCTTAGCCCACGCGTTATTTGCATTGGTCAACAGGTCAAGAAAGATTTCACTAGTCGTTAATGTAATTCATTTTGCTTAATTTTTTTAACATAATGACGCTTGTTCTATGACGAATGACTGTCCTTGTTTTGTTGGCAGAGCGCAATCGGGGAAGGGAAGCAAAACTAAGAAAATAAAACGCCCCGAAAGGCCTTCCGTCGACGCTATGTGAGTAGTCATGATAAACATTTCAAATAACTGTGGAGTATAGACTATGTCCGTATCTACTTTTCTCACTCAGGAGCTACGTTGCACGTGGACTCACACGTGGTTGCACGTGGTTGCACGTGGCTCAATAGACCTATTGAGAAGGCCGTAATCATATGAACGGCTAAACAGAGTTGCAGCTTGAGCAATGGATGAAACTTTAGCAGTGGTTAAGGTGCTAACCGTTGGTTACTCAAGTTGCAGCCTGTTGTCGCTTAATATACAGTTTTCGTTAGTTCTATTTATTTTTTGAGTGAGTTTGTTAGTTTGGCACAGAAGTGGTCCATTTCTGCAGACAATTTGCTTAACTAGGCCCATATTATTAAAAATTTCCAATTAAAAGTATGTACATATTTGTATTTGTAATGGCTTTGTATCCTATGCAAAATCAATCAGTGCGCCCAACAATAGGCCATAATTATAGGAGCTAGGCCTGCATTATTATTCTGTGAAACTTGACGTTTTTCTTTAGCTATTTGAGGTTAGGGTTAGGGTTAACCCTAACCTTAACCCTAGCCATGCAATCTAAACTCAAAAACTTCCGAGCGCCTATTGCCACAATTCGCAATAACAACTGCGAACAACGCGCAAGGGATTAGTGTTCGGATTAAATTCGAAGCGCCGGTGTTTTCTGAAAACCGCTATTAGCTCTGTGCGCTTAGCGGGTCGTCAGATTTCGGTGCGGAGCAACAACGGCGGCGTCCATCCCCCCACAATCTTAGGGTGGATAATTGGCGCTCACACTCCCGTCCGAAATTAAATTCACAATTTTTGCGGATGAAATTCTAAAATAAACACTATGTATGTACCAATCAGATATCGTGAATCTATTCCTCATAATTGCGCGGCACGCATAAGTTCGCACAACTCCCAACTGATAGCCAACTTGCACGGTGCACCGTCCGTTATTTCATTCTCTTCCAAACCACTGTTAGTTGGCCTACAATTTCCACACCCCGGAACTTTTTCAAAGTTTCCGCATCCCCCCCAGAGTCCCCCAAAACTGGCGCAGCTGCGCGAACACAGTATAAGGATCGATGTCCGTGGGGGCAATAAAAATTATTTTGCTAACAATTAGGACGTTGTGGGCTAGCGCGAAAAATAATGGCAGACCCTGTATTTACATGTACATGTAGTCTACACCGTCAGTCAAAACGGCGCCACCAAACTCATAGCTGTAACTTCGTCAAATGATCACAGTTTATTGATTTATCCGCTACTAGAAAGAGAATTAGGGGCCTATCTATTTCCAATAAATTACACGAATGACTTGCCAAACATCTAATGCTGCTCCCAATATTCCGAGAAATTTGAGGGCTCAAAATCGTCGATTTTCAACGAGGTCTCTAGACTGTCAGCGACTGATATGTAGCATGCATGGAATGTGTTTCCGTTAGTTGCCCTTAGTGCTTATTGCCCGCTAGGCCTATTGGTACCTATAGCTTAAACTTATCTTAAGCTTATCTATCTTAAGCCTATCTATCTTAAGCCTATCTATCTTAAGCCGTTTCTTGAAGTACTAAAAATGAAAAAGGATGTTTAGTTTCTTCTCCAGTATATATTTCCAGTGTACATACAAGGCTGTGTAACATACATTTTGGAATTTTCAGAAGTGTCGCGCAAATTACCCTGACTCATTCAATCGTTTCTTGGAGAAATTTAGTGTCGTTTGTGTTTCGCAGAAAAGCAAAGATCATCAACACCATCCTGATCAACTACAATCGTGAGGAGCCGCCTCAGAAAGGTCGATTTGAGCAGATAATTATTCGTGGCTCATTCGATGTTAATGAAAACTAGGCTACAAGATTAAATGAAATATTAATTCCTGTTGCCAACTCATAAACAAAATTTTTGCAAAATGTTGCATGCTTTTCAGCCTGTACTTGTCCTTTCTCTTTTGCTAAGTTTTCGGTTGCTTATGTAAGATTCTTGATTAGTTTTAATCAATTGAAATTTCTATTTAGTACAATAATGATGTTTTTCAGATCGCCCCACTGAGGTTAAGCTGGGAATACACGTCATCAACATATTCTCTATTAGCGAGCAGACTATGGTACGACTATCATTAACCTGCTGTAAAACAATTGAATAGTAAAAAATTTCTCACCCGGCTACCTTGCAGCCAGATTATAAATTTATAACTTAAATCTAAGTTGTTGTTTTGTAGCAATGCTAAATTTTCTTAACCAGATCTAAGCTCATCGTCGCGTTCTACTAATAGATATCTATTGTGGAATTGTTTCAACAAATTTGCCTGGTATGCAAAGGAGTTATGAAGAAGCCTACAGTATGTTGTGATCTGGGCCCAATTTGTGAGAAAAACACTGCGTGCTAAAATTATGCTAATTTTATTAATATTTAAAACTTGTCGCAATTCATGTAAACTTGCTCGATTTGCCCCCTCACCCCTTCCCCCGGAACACTTCATTTTTCGAAATGACATTTTGGCTCGAAACGCTTTCTCTATGGTGAAAAACATTTATCCTTCCATTTCTTTGTCACACGTCTCCACACTATACAGTCACAGAAAAGGCGCAAAGGCAGAGTTACATTACGCGCACAGCGTCGGATTCCCGGCCGTGTTCCGAATACGCATGTTCCCGGTCGACATCCAGGAACACACGCATGTTCGGAACACATCGACGATGAACATGCGAAAAACGCATGTAACGTCTTCATTGTCTAATTTCTTGAACATGTATGTTAAATTAACGCTTTTTTCGAAAATGTATTTGAGTTTTAACATGCAGGCAATGCAGACAGATCAGAATCTTCAGGATGTATGATTCATGATTGTGACATCACTTGAGCGTCAGTGTCAGTGCTCTAAACCTTGAAGGAGCGCTGGCACGAATATGATGTCATAATCATTAATCATTTATCCAGAACATTTGATTTGAAGCGCATTTGTTCAAGGGCTATTTGATCAGTATTATGATACATTATTAATCCAGTATGTTTGATTTGAAGCGCCTTGGTTTCAGGATTATTCGATCAGTATGTACTTCCGGCAGGCGTGGCGCGACCCGCGGCTCTCGTTCAACGCTATCAGAGGCAACATCACCGAGATACGCCTCGACGAGAAGTGAGTGTGATCAGTGCATCTGATAGCAGCACACTCAAATATCTACAGATTCGTTTACACCTGTAGCCTATGCATGCTATGGAGTCAGTTTTCGTGCCAATTCTAACAAATTACGTTTTTGGTCGATGATGTTTTTGAAGGCAATAAGTACAACAGCGCGTGCATCACGTTGCGCAGACATGAAAGCATAGGTTTCTGGGCCTACGATTCAAGCAAACGTTGCTTTTTTCATTCCCTGTTTGCCTGATGTACTTTAGTGCATCACAAGTTGAAGTGGTAGCACACATGC
The DNA here is from genome assembly GCA_034695025.1 of Chamaedrilus cognettii. NCBI lineage: Eukaryota > Metazoa > Annelida > Clitellata > Enchytraeida > Enchytraeidae > Chamaedrilus > Chamaedrilus cognettii. The sequence continues at coordinate 5,822 of JAQIWG010003451.1, forward strand.
ATACACATACATACATAAAGTGACATTAATTTCATCAGGAATGTTCCTTAATTTTTGTTGAATATATTTATTTGAAGTCATTTCTATTAACTGTAAAAAGTCTTGATGTTTTAAACATGCCCAGTGTTTTGTAAAATATGTTATAGTATACCGGAGTCTAAATAGAATAGTTCTATTTAGCGCTTCCAGCAACCAGCACCGCGCTGGTGGCATTTTTAGTGGTGCGCTGTGGCGCAGCTGCGCAGCTTAGAGGGAATAATTATGTTACACATGGCTCTGTACGGGGGCGAAGACACGGAGTGTTTGGAAGCTTTACTCATAGAAAATCAAACCAACACAAATCGTTCGGAACCGCTGAGTTTGTTTTATTAGAGGGGGAGGGGAGATAATTTGAAAGTGCATGGGGATGAATGACGACAATGACAATTTGTTCGAGTTTATGATTTTAAAATAAATTTCGTTACAGCAGTATATTTCATACAACAGAATGCATGGTAACAAGCTGCGGCAGAACTAGTTCAAAGAGACATAAACCTCCGCATAGTAACAATTATAAGCTGTTTAGGTTCTGAAAGGAGAAACAAGTTAACTTTGTTTGAGCTGGATTTGTTTTTATTCTGTTGCCTTTCTTCCACGACATTTCTTTCCATGTACACAGTTTGCGTGCCGCAGGTCCTGGCACACCCTCTGGGTCCCTGACTCCTATTTCCGCAACGAGAAACGCGCGACATTTCACGCCGTAACCGTTAGCAACCGGCTGCTGCGTCTCAACGTCACTGGCTATTTGTGGTACGTCACCAGGTATGCGCTCTGTCACTGTGACGTCATTACGTCACCATGCACTAGTCAGTATGACGTCATTACGTCATCATGCACTGGTCAGTATGACGTCATTGCGTCACCAGTTGTGAACTATGTCCATATGAAGCAATATTTCGCCATGAACTTGTTAGTGTGACGTCATTACACACCGGATATGCACTTTGGTGTGACGACATTACGTCATCCAGGTATGCACTTTGTCAGTTGTGATATCATTATCTCACAAGGTATGCACTGATCAGTTTGACATCATGCCATTTTTAAGTATTTGTAAGTAAGTCTGTTGTTGTTGAAGTGAAGGAGCCAGAGGGTGTATAAGGCCACTAGGGGGCAACATGATGGCCAAACACATTTTAATAGAAAACGAGTTTTATATTAAAGTTTTTATTGCCACCCACCCACCTCTCTCACCTGCATGTTTAAAATACAAAATTAAATTAGCTACATTGCACTTATCAAGTTTTTTGTAACATTTTATTACTGAATACTACAAAAGTTGTACTTCTATTTGATAACGATGATGTTCACAATCGAAAGTGATTGGTTGATGCAGAATCACAGCCACTCTCTCGTGTCCAATGAGATTGGAGAATTTTCCGATGGACACGCAAGTCTGCCCGATGCAGTTTGAAAGTTGTAAGTGGATCGTTTTAAATAGAAATTGGAAAGACAATTGTAAGTATGACATGTAGGCCTAGAATGGGGACGTGAAAATGTGATTTCACATTCGTGCAAACCATTTCTTTGAAATTTGCCTTACACATATTTTGACATGTTCATTTTTTTATATCCAGACAGTAAAGCATTTTGACACACTGTACATAGTTCAAGTGTAGTTGGATTGGCATTTGAGGAATTTAAATATTTGTGGAATTTATGGTATTGCCGTTAATTTGTGCCATAGTAGGGAGGGGCCGTTATGCATTTCTTGATACTAGCAGACCCTGCGGTGCCCCGAAAACCCTTCTCCCGGAGTGCATAAGACCCGTAGCCCTTCTCCCGGAGCCCATAAGATCCGTAGCCCTTTTATAGGAGTCAATAAGACCCGTGTTGGCCTAAGCAAAGATCTTTTATTGCCCCAGTGAAGGACATTATATTGTGTCACCTTATGGGGCCGGTCTCTATGGACAACGTCATGGAGCCTAAAAGCAATGGTACAGTAGGCCGAAAGGCTACAGTCGGCTCCATTCAAACAGAGGGCTTTCAGGGACCACTTGGAGGACCGCAGATCCTCAACGTTCTGTAATTAGTGGTCAGATAAGTCTCTTGTCAATCTCTGTCACAGCCTCACAGAGAATTCGTTTCCCTCTCTTTGCTTTGTTACTCCTATGCCGATTGATGCCTGTATTCAGTGGTTAAAGTGGGTCTGATGAGGTGTGGGAACTGTTTTTTTTAGAGGTGTGGGAACTGCGTTACACGGAGTTCCCAAATTTTTCTCAGGTGTGGGAACGGATTCAATTTTTAGAGGAGGTGTGGGAACAGCGTTCCCACGCGTTCCCACCCACTTTAACCACTGCCTGTATTCACGTACTACCGTTTCTTTAAGTAATAAAGAGGAGGGAAAAAGCCGTCATTCGCTCTACAATAGTGATTGTTTTTACAGTCGCCAACACGATGGACACGCTGTACTTTGGCTGGGTTGCTACACCGGTGGACTACTACCCAAAGATTGAGCTACCTCAGTTCAAGCTGAAGAAACACGAACTGCGGGATTGTTCCGACAACTACACCACGGGCGAGTCTCGCCGGGGGTTACTAGATGTGGGAGGATTTTTAAATTTGGATAATGATTTCTAGTAAAATTTTCAATTATGCGTTTTTGCGGATTTCTCAGATTTGAACGCAATTTTTGCATGACAAAATTGCAACTTTTTGAAATACTTCAGCATTTCTTGAATTTTTTTTCGCGTATTTCTCGCATTTCTTAGCGATGATGTTTTTGACGCACTTCATCCCCTGCAGGTGCGTACCCGTGTGCGGAGATCCGGTTCACTCTGCAGCGCGCCATCGGCTACTACGTCATCCAGATCTTCCTGCCGAGCGCTCTGGTGGTCACCACGTCCTGGGTCTCCTTCTGGATCGACATCGGGGGCGTGCCCGCGCGCGTGTCGCTAGGGATCACCACCGTGCTCACCATGACATCCATGAGCGCCAGCATCAACGAACAGGTCGCCGGTCTGGCTTGTCTGTTATCATAATTTCCCGATGCTATTGTATGGAGTTGTATTGCTGTTTGCACCTGGGGCCTTATTCACGTACATTTTGTAAGATTATCGTTAATTTGATCCTAACTGAAATTTTAAACAAATAAAATACATTTTACCGCCGTGGCGTCATCATTCAGTTTGCACATCATTTTCCAATAAAAAAGATACCTATTTCAAAGATACCTATCAAAAGATACCCAAATTTCTAAGATTCTCTTAAGAGAATCCTAGGACTAAGATTGTCATAAGGTCGCTTCCTGAATGAGGCCCCAGGCCTTTATTGGTGATGTTGATTGCTTAGCGTTAGGCTAGGCCTCTGACGTTGCTCTTAGGAACCAGTAATGATAAAAGGTCGACGGGTCGCACGCGGAGGTTGGCGCAGCGGAGCAGGGCGCAGCTATAAATAGTCTAGGCCGTCCTGGCCTTACCCTCTAGCCCGCGCAATAGCCTAAAGCCGCCGTCTACATGTAGCTGCGGTTTAATACTTTTGCCGATGGGTCTTATGGGCTTCGTTAGAAGGGCTACAGGTTTTATGGGCTCTGGGAGAAGGGCTGGCGGGGCACAAGCAGGGGCTGCTAGTGTAATTAAATATACTAGCAATCCCTTCCCGTGAGCTCCAAGCCCTTCTTCCTGCGTCCATAAGACCTGTAGCCACTCTATTGGAGCCCATTAGACCCTCAGCCATTTTATCGAAGCCCATAAGACCCCTAGCCCTTCTATCGGAGCCCATGAAACCCCTAGCCCTTCTATCGGAGCCAAAAAGACCCGTAGCCCGTCTAACGGAGCCCCCATAAAATTCGCGGCGGCCAAAGCTAAGATTGCCATCGCCTCCATCTAATTATGAGATCAGTCAACATCAAGCGGGCCATCAATGTCAGAGGCAAAGCTGAACATCGATCCACTTTGACGACGTCCTTACAATCGCTGTAGTATGGTTGTAATTACAGGCGTATTCACAGACGAGTGTGGAATTAACACTAAGTACAACAATACGAACAAAGTTGATACCTCTTTGGTTTTGCTGCAGTACAGTGAAGAAAATGATGAAAAAGGCTTCAAAGTAGCGCCATCTTGCTAAATGGCTTGCAAAATAGCGCCATCATGCCAGTTGAAAAGTCTCAAATCGCAAAGTTGCAAAGTTGCAAAGTCGCAAAATCGCAAGGTCTCAAGGTCACAAAATGTATTTTAACTAAAATATCCGACTAGGGGTTTACACGCAGAAAAATTGAAGTATACAGAAACACAGACCACAAATGATGGCAGGCTGTCTCTGGTAAATAAATTTTGACTTGACTTATTACTCGACTTGCGTGGCAAGTGCGACGAAATTTAGGCAATTCGACCCCATTTTTTATATTATTAATTGTCTTTAATATTACACCCTGACATATTCTGCGACCCTTTCAGCTGCCAAAAGTGTCGTACATCAAGGCGATAGACATCTGGATGATGGTCTGCCTCGTCTTCGTCTTCTGCGCCATGCTCGAGTACGCGCTGGTCAATGTCAACCAGCGCAACGGGGTGACCGTGCGCACGCTGCGGGCCAGGCTGCACCCGCCCCCCCACCCGCCCCTGCACCAGGGGGCGGAGCCTGGAGGGGAGAGAGGGGGAAATCTCGGGGGCGCGGGGATGGGGGGGATCGCCCGAGCGGAGTTTTATCCTCATGTGGTATGATTTGTAATTGGATGCGAAATAATTTGGTTGGTTAGATGATAGTCTTGCATTTTATCTTATTTGTCTTATTTGTTTTATCTTACTACTTGTCATTGAGGTTAGCATCTAAAGTTTAACTTCATTGCTTAAAATCGATGCGCGCAATGATCACAGAAATCTCGAGCCTAGAACGCGCATGCATTAGCTACACAAATCCTCAAAAAAGAAAGATCTCTTTATTAAAATCAGAAGTTGATTTGAATCATGGGTAATCGTTGTTAACTATTGTGATTGGATATGAAAGGGTCATGACCCTGTCGATCAATTGTTGACGGTTGGTAATTGGTTTGGCTCGCGGGCCAATCCCCGCCCCCGCTATCTCCATAAGTGTCTCGATATACAGCATGTAGTGACCCCCCTTGGTAATGATTGATGAATGTTCAGTTTGTTGCAATGATATAAGACTTTAACGTGCGAACTGCCAGACAGTGCCAGAGACTTGAAAGAAGGAATGCCGTACTCTTTGTGCATAATTCTCTTTAAACTAGGCATGCTAGGTTTAGATCTATACAGCATTTACTACAGTGTTTAGTTGTACAGTATAGAATAGCAGCTACACCGTTAGTTTGTATTTTTGAAATATAATTTGTTGGATTGATATAACATCATTTCACTTCGTCTTTAGTATTAGTATTTACTTGACCAATCATTGAACGCTGTGATATCACAGATGTCTGCGTCATACACCTCAGCCGAGCGCAACGAGGCGCCTCGGTTGGACGGCTGTCTGCAGGTACGTAACTGTAATACAGGTTACGTTTGTGTTGTAGTTCTAGATCACTCTACTGAACAGCTGATTACGGGTGGAATGTTTGCCGTTAATTATGAGCATCGTTGATCACTCAGATCATTGAGGCGCCTTGGCTCGTTGAGGGACTGCTGGTTGTCTTTTGTGGCCAGATGTCCTTCCTGACGCCTACCAGATGATTGAATTAAGTGGCGATTGACAACTAGCGCACAGGTGTGTTTAGCTGCTTTGCTGAAGGACCCATAACGACTTAATTGCTGCAGTGCTGTGATTTGAACAGCAGACCCGGGCATTGCATCCTCATTAATCCGCAACTGCCCCTCGGAAAAGGAAAACTTACAGAAATCTTGCCATTTGAAACTGCACCACCACGCAGAAGCCAAATGATTTATGACCGAAGCCCATGGTACACATGTATACATTATTTTTTATTTTTTAAATTGAATTTTTATTGCGTTCATTTTGTAAAAGTAATTAATTGAATCGTTGATGTGTTCATTTTTAAACTTGTGGCATATTAAGTTGTACTTTGTGAAGTTTAATCATTTTGTATCTTGAGTTAAATGCGACTAGGGTAGCGGACGCCCAGATTGTTGTGTCAGTTTGTGCGGGAGCGGTTCACACAGTCGCATCTCTACACAAAGACCGTCGACGTGGAGGCGAGCAAGCGCAGAGCCATCGGCATCGATCGCAAAGCACGCAAGCTCTTCCCCCTTGCCTTTATGGGCTTCAATGTCGTCTACTGGACCTACTACAGCATACCCTCGGGCCCACTCTAAACCCCAAGCTGAGATTTTGATCCAGGGCAGTGGCGGAACTACGGAAGGTGATAGCTGCCCCCCGCCCCAGCTGAAATGTTTCCTCCCCAGCCGCTCCTCCTTGCCCTTTGCCTTACCATCTGCAAGGCGAGGGGCAATCTTTGCTTGGGATCCTTTACACACTGAGTGCCAATGTAGTGTTCTACGTTGCACTGGATCTGTTAAGTGAGTCGCGTATGCCTATAGTTGCCTACATCTTTGTGGTTAGTATCGGTGGTAGTTGGGTCAAGCCAAAAACTACGTCAAACAGCGTTGTTTCAGGTGCCAACTTGCCCCTTTGTTCACAGGCCTGCCCATTTATGTGGCCCCCCGCGTTGGGAGAAGTCCAGTTACGCCACTGATTTAGAGGCCTCCGTCATGAAAGCGCCTTAGGAGAACTAAACGTAAGAACTTCCCAAGCAAATCTTGGGAAAATCTTAACATTATTTATCAAGTTTGTCTAACTGTAAATGTGGCTAGTATAATGTCTAAACTTTCATTCATTAAAACTGGATTACCGATTTATCTATTGTATATTTGACTTGAGGCTTGGCCTTGATAACCAAATTTTAGTTTTTAAAGTTCCAGAATAAATTTAAGAAAAGCTTCAAACTATTTCTGAATAGATTATCGAGAAGGTAAGTTCAGGATTTCAGTTGTGTTATCAAAATATAATTGTTGTATGAACAGTATGCTTACGTTCGCTTCTTTCTCTTCAAAAATATCCTATAATCGTTTAAAGGCTCTTTGTTTACATCATCCTTCACTTGTTATTTCACAGCCGATATGATTTGCTGATCTAAGTTAGAAGAACCCTGCTCTAGAAATCCAGGAGCGGGTATTATGGAGTCATTTGATATATAAAATGTTGATACATGTAATATAAGTATGTTTTTTAATGTGCAATTGTAAGTAATACAATAACTATGTCCATACAGTGTGTGTTAAATGCATAACTGAACGGATGAACTAAACAATACAGTATATACAATTCGTTGTAAATTAATCATTACATGTGGATTCGTAGAATTATAACATATTTAGTCGAACCCGCCTAAGAGTTGTTCAGTTTTCTTAACCGTGCTCAAATAGCAATGGACTTTATTAACTTCACAAACAGTTTAATAATCCAAGCTTACATATGAAATCTTAAGAATCGGATTATAAAATAATAATAAACATTCTTGACGTCCATTCTAAGTTCTAACTAATGCTACAATTTTTCTTTTTTCCCACAGGCTGAAGGGCATGTAGCGCATGATACAATTGTACGAAATACCAAAAAGATAAGAAAATGTCCAGTCTATCATTCATCAAGAGTACAATACTCGCTGGCTTCTACGAACATTCATCAGTCTCGCTGTTTATACTATACACATCAGCCTGGATACTGAACGAAATCAAAAACCTAAACCTCAGTCTTTCAAGACAAGACAAACATTCAATACAATCTTCCTATCTATAACTTCATTTCAGCTTCAGCATCTTTGATCAAAGAATTTGGACAATTGTCAACCTAGTAAGGAACTCGTCCAAGCTGAGTGGCACACAAAAAGGCAATTGTCAAAGGCAGCCTAATGGCGGCATTAGTTTTAAACTATTGTACCATTGGCCACAAGTCTCTGCCGCCATTTTGCTGACTCATGACAATCCCCTTTTTGGTGCCGTGTGCGCCAGCAGCCATATTACTGGCATAGCCCTTCTAGGTTTAAAGTAGTCCAAATTCTTTGTTTCTTACCCATTGGTTACGTCACGCACACAATCGCATGTAAGATTGTCGCTGATTGGTGAGCCATGATTGGTGCATTATCACGTGACAATTATCCAGTTATCTTACATACAAAAAGGAACGAAACAATGAAAACAAATTTAAATTAAATTTCAAAAACAGTGGGCTATGTTGTTAAAAAATATTTGATTGGGTAGTGCAATAAACAAATCCTATAATATCCTTTCCACGCCAGTGCAAGCAACGGGCAGAACTATATTACATCTGCACGATGTTCACGCGACTCTAACAACATAAAAATTGTCAGTCTTAAAGAAATGTAATAGTCTGGATTTTGAAAGACATTGCTCCCGTTCAAATCTGAGGACGGTCCCTATACCCCTCACGTCGAAAAGTTTCTGAAAACGATGCGACACGACTCCTCTCCGTTTCTGAAGACTGGGGGAAACGAAATTGTTAATTTTAATTTAATATATAGCTTGAATGTTTTTATCTAGTCCTTAAAAACATTGCATTCCATAGGCAATACCATATTACCCGGTACGGAAGATGATAATAGAATCTACGCGCTGAACTAAGAAGCTAAGTTAGGGCAGCAGTTCTGTGCGGCAATTCTCAGCTAGCCGACAGGCCGTATTTCTCTGCTGTCTCAACTAGCTGCGTCAGATTGACGTCAAACAACTCACACCTGCGCACAAAACATGAACAACACGCTTCCGTTTGATCTAGACTAGTGATATCAAGATGAAAAAAACGTGTTTAGAAGCACTTTGTACAAACCCTGATCAAAGAATAGGTTAGATTACAAAATCAATCAACGCATTGAGTGAAAAATCAGTGGCAATCATCATCACGCGATAAACTTATAACGCGAAGTATGTTTTATAGAAAAATAAATAAAACGGACAAATAAATACTTTCAGCTCAGTTGCAGCCATCTTAGGTATCAGAGCATGCAGCGTAATTGATTAGCATTAAAAACATTGATTAACAGCTAACAGACGCAAAATATGTCAATTTTCACTCTTAAATAAATCTCAAATTAATCCATTAGTTTCTAAACCAATCCTAATCCTAAGTTGAATCAATTCATACGTTTCCAACACCGACCTAAAGCGAATCAATCTACATCTAATCTAAATGCAATCTAATCTAATCTATATAATAAATCTTATCTAAACCACATCGCAAGTTATTTAACCGCGGTTGATCACACAGCACAGAGCTGCAGAATTGATACGCACCAAGCCTCTACACACCTGATGGGCATGTCGAGCGAGTAGAAGGGGTTCTTGAGCGCATAGTCCGCATACACCTCATGCAGTTTCTTGAGCAGGAGGTCCTCGTTGGGGCGCCGCACGTCCGTCGTCACGACGAACTTGACCCCTGCGCGACACACGCACAGCGCTATAGTACGTTGCACTATAGGGAAGTGAAGCGAAAGTGAAAAACGATAGTAGGGAATGCTTCTAAATAATAACACGGAAATAAATTCAGCCCGCTGAAGGAATTAAAGGAACTATAGAATGCACCGATTTAACCAAACTATCAACCAATAATAACGTCATTGCGCCATCTCGAGTTATTATGTGAAATCAAGCTAGCATTTGATACTAAATATTTGCTAATTTATTTTTCAAGGTGCACATTTGCTTCTATTAGTGTTCCTAAGAGAATAATTTCGATCAGGTGGCACTATACTGATTCAAATACAGGCAACTAGAAAAAGTACTTGCATACATTAAGCAATGAATACGACCAGTTTCAGGCTGTTAATTTTAGGCGGCGATCAGATCCATTGCTATACAGCAGAAATACAATTTTTCTATGATTAACATGAGGACAGACCGGTGAGCGTCTGCATGCAGTGAAGCTTGAAGGTGTCCGTCTCAATCTGCTGTATACCTGAGCTGTGAGGCACGGGAGACAGCTGTGAGGCGATCGCGTACAGGCTGCACAACAACCATAGCTGAGTCTTCAACCTGCGATTTAATACGTCCCCGATGACATCACTAGACGCCGAAACGGACTTAAAGACAATTATTAGTATTGCCGTATCAATAATTTAATATAATACGACTGAAATACAATGACTGTCAGTGAAAACCTTCGATGCACGTTCGTATTTTTATCAATCAAAAATAAATCAACTAAATGAAATAAAACAACACACTGACACGCCCTAACCACACTACACTGACACGCCCTAACCACACTACACTGACATGCCCTAACCACACTACACTGACATGCCCTAACCACACTACACTGACACGCCCTAACTACACTACACTGACACGCCCTAACCACACTACACTGACACTACAATATAGAGCATGCCAATTGTCTATGGTCTACGGAGCATAACCAGTATGGTTATACAAAATGAACTCTCAAGCATCTGTCCCGTTTGCCAACGTTGTATACAGTTAATTACTTATTATCCTATACATGATCACAGTCTGGCGTCGATAGGAAAGTTCACATTTTAATAGGTTACTGGAGGGAAAAGGTCCAATAAATGGTAAATGGAAACAGGCTCCAGGAAAGAATTATACAGAAGTTTACAACAATGTTCAACATTTACGCCATCGGTCTTTGCGATACCTGTCGATTAAATATCTCAAGAAATATTCAAATGCTAATAAAATTAAATTTCCACCATATTCTGCTGATTGGAACAACAATAAAGGAAGATATCGTACGAGTGAAACATGCTAGCAAGCATGATTTTCTCATTGGTCGAGAGCCGCGGCCGCCCGAAACGGATGGAGAGGGGAAAGTTGGACTCCTTGGAGACGATGTCGAGGATGTCGCGAGTCTCCCGCTCATCCTTGATGTAGCGCCCCTCCGCCGTGACTCCGTTGACTGCCAGCACTGTGTGCCCCACTGTCAGCCGACAATAAAATCTTGTCACAGATATTTGTCAATGCTTTTAATAGAAGACTACATAGATCACAGTGATATTAGGACATTTAATATTGTGTAACTACCAACGACGGCGGTCATTGCTTACGTACTAATGTTATTATTATCAACACTCATGCTAGCTGAAAGATTTACCTTAACGACTATATTTAATTTCTGATCTGAATCACAAAATACTAAGCCTGTAGCCAGTCGGTTATTAGGATTACTCAAGCCTGTATTAGAATCCCTTGAAAAAATAGTAGATAAATAGTTAATAAAATGTACATCATCATCATCATCATAATTTACGTTTTACGTCAACTTTTCCGTGTCAACACAGGCTGACACGGAACCCACAACTCTCAATTCTTTGCATCTCTCTATTCATGCCTCGCTCCTTCATATCGCTCTCTACCGCCTCCTTCCATGTTTTCTTCCCCCTCTCTCTTCCAACGATCCCTTTTACCTTAATATATCGACATGCTGATACCCAGTCTTCCTCATTCATGCGTTCCACATGTCCAAACCACCTCAGTCTCCCTTTCTTCATCATGTCCGTTATACATACGACACTTAACCGTTTTCTCAAATCTTCGCTTCGACACTTGTCCTTCAGTGACACTCCACACATCCATCTCATCATCATTCTCTCTGTCCTCTCTAATCCTCCACCTTCGCTGGCCATGTCTCAGTTCCATATACCAAAGTAATTTGCACACACACTTTGTTGCATTTCCCTTTCAGTTTCAATGAGACACCCCTTGCTCTCAAGATAGGTCCCAGTTTGTTAAAGTTTGCCCAGGCACTTCTCACCCTAGCCCTTGCTGCCTCCTCCGCTCCCCATCCGCAACCGATCATATCTCCCAGGTAGCAGAAACTACTCACACGCTCCATGCTACACCCCTCCTCAAGCACTTCTCCTGTATTAACATTGTCCACACCCTTGATACATACCGAGCACTGGAAAAGTGAATCTTCCTTCAATCTACGTTTGATTGACAAACCTATTCTACCTTTAATGAGAAAGCCATGTATTAAAACAAATAATAAAACCGAAACAAAGAAGTTCAATCACTCGTTTCTATGGGGAGGTGGCGGTGGGGAGAGGAGGGA
>JAQIWG010003452.1:0-17859 GCA_034695025.1 Chamaedrilus cognettii
CATCCCCTGAGATGGCATCCCCTGAGATGGCATCCCCTGAGATGGCATCCCCTGAGATGGCATCCCCTGAGATGGCAGCCATGCGCCTCAATGTGGTTTATTATTATGAATGTCGTCTAGAATTATAACTAAAGACATCAACTATGCAAGTATAAGACAATATTAAGCTTAACTCAAGTGTAGCTTTCATCACCTGTTGAATGCTCAAAGAGTCTCCGAGTGGATTTATGCGATTGTGGAACAGTCTCTCCGGAGTGGACGTCAGGTCAGACGCAAACAACATCCACACAAACACCGGCGTCACAGCTCCGCTGCAACAATGAACGCGAGATAATAAATAGGGGAATGTATCTGATTGAAGTGTCTGAAAGCCAAATTCAGCATTTTTTAGGAAATTTAGAGGATTTTTAAGAACATTGGGTCAATTATGACTTTTGAAAGGGAAACATATATGTTTCAATTAAACACTGATTGCATCATTAGTTCACATTTATGCGCATTGTATGTCAATCACCAGAACTAAGTATTGATTGAGAATTATGTCATGAGAACACACACAAAAGACTAAATAAGATTAGCTCAGTCCTATCAGGAGATCACAGTATAATTTTGATATAAGTAATTAGCGCTAAACGGTTGAAGAATTCTGCCTTGCTACCGATCAGCTACAGAAATACCTAAACGACATTAAACCCATATCGTCTAACCCTGCTGCAGACGCTGCAATGTTGTTCCTTGCTTGTGACATCAGTCCATCGTGGAGCTGGATCGCCTTGAGCATCATGAGAACCTTGAGAGCCTCGAGCAGCTGTAGGTCTACCTCTGGACTCTCGTTGAGCAGAGAGGCCAGTCGCTGCTCCCTCTCCTCTCTGTGTCCCATGGCTGACATGGCAGTTATCTACAGGATTGGAGGCAAGGAAGCAAGTAGTTTTTATATCGGTGTATCTTCCATCTAATTCATACTCATATTGTCGATATTTTAGATTGTTTCAGCATTGTAATAAAAATGTGTCAGTTATTTTGACCAGATGACAATAGTGATCATGTAAAATTTGTGTTTCTCAAACTTAAATGTAAAATTTTAACCAAATTAACAAATTGTAAACGGATAAAGCATCTTGAATGTCATCGTGTAGTATTTGAGTTCTTCAAACTTAAAGATAAATTTTTGACCAAATAAACAAATTGGATACGTAAAGGTTTCTCGAATATTACAAATCAAACCACTTGTATCTCCTCCATTGAATTACACACCTGGCAATAAAGGCACTGAAGACATCCGACAAGGGTCTCAAAGACTCTGTGCTTGTTGTAAGGCAGACGGTTGGAGAAGCTCCAATTGTTGAGGTAACCACACTGATTATTGCACAACGTCTGCAGCGTCTAGCATTTACAGTGAAACAAAATTCCACAGTAAAAATTACAGTAAAACAAAACATTGTTGTGTCAAAATCACTTCTATTACAGAACCACACAAAAATTATGTCATGATATAGTAGGCGACATGCGTTATTACATAATCATTATGAAAGATTTTAGATTTAGATTTTAGACTTATAAGCTAGTTTTGTGCTATTAATTACAATTTTTAAACAAATGTTCACTAATGCAGGCCTAAATATGTGCTTAATTAATCCGATTTGCCAATCCACAATGCAAATAAATGAGTGGCCGTAAAATGCGTCTGTGTGTGCGTGTAAGAATATAAATACATTAACTACATTTTATAATGGTGGTGATAAACTCAATTAAAACTATAATGCAATAGCATACATTCATTGTATGATATAATTTTTTTTTTAACTAGACAGTAGGCCAGGTATTTGTTTGCTCACAGTGCAGGTATCCTGAAAGTTGCCAACATGTTTCCAGATAGGATGCTGATTTACGAGTACAGAGAAAAGTACTGCACGCAGAAGGCAAAAATTATCAGCTCTTATCGATCGAATATAGGAGACTCCCAGCATGATATTGACTTGACCGTAACCCTGCAAATGAGCAGGAAAGGCAGATCAATAATCAAATTAGATCTCGTTTGAAAAATTGATCAAAAATCAGATTATTTCTCAAAAATATATTTTTGGTGACACACACTGGTTAGAGATTCAGCTTGAATTTTCTGAACTACAATGCAAACATTTTGAGGGTACAGATCACATTACCATTAATTATAATTACAATTATTTTTTATTACAATTAGTAACTCACCTGTCTTCTAGCCTGATTATCGCATGTATTTCCCGACAGACCCTTCTCCAAGTATTCATATACGTTGCACTTCTTCCCAACATTCCTAACTTCCCATCCAACTGTCTCCCAAACAGCCTCACTGGTTTTTCTTTCCACTGGCAAGCAAATCTCACAGGGCGAGGCTTTCAAAAATGCAACATATGGCATAATACCTCCATGTGATGCCGAACATAGATTCGTGGAAGCACCTGGGTCCAATATAGTGGATGGATAGAGAATCGGAAGCAAAGGCGCCATATTGAGGTTCATATTGATCTTTGCGTTATTGCTGACTGCTTTTGCTTTGTAAGCAAAGTTAGAGCAATTAGAGATAAGACAGTTCCCATCCGGTATTTTCTTGCCAACTTCGTACATCGTACATTCATCCTCAAAAATTGCTTCTCTTTCACTGAGCAATTGGGAATCGCTTGGAGTTTTCCTTACGATTTCTGAAACTGCGAGTGCATTAGGTTGTGATGTAGAACATTCTTTCTTTGTTGTAGTTTTAGTGGCACTAACTTTTTCAGCCCTAGCCTCTGTAGAACTAATTTCTTTTGAGCCATGATCGCGATGGGATCCGTGTACTTTTTGTGTTCTTTCATTTTTTTCATTTATTTCTTGCGCAGTACGGTTCTGACAAAGCATTTCATCCTCCTGGTTTATTTCGTCAAAGGGTGAGTTGGGCATCAATTCGTCATCGATATAAAAATCACTGGTTGTTTTCTTGGAGCTCATAGTGACACCCAGCGGTGAAGTTTTGAATGCAAGCTCAAAGGATTTGTTGATTAAGTTTTCCTCAAATAATTTGTTGGTGAAGTTTTCCTCAGAGTTGAGCGAGAAGTCTTCTGATGAACTAGGAGGATTGGAAGCATCGTCGAATAGTGGCTGCCCTGTAAAAGAAAAAATCCTGCAGCTTTAAATCACAAGAAATTTTGAAGCAAGTTAAATTTATATCTGTGTTTGTCACACGCAGGCTATGTCATTTAAATTTTCAAAATGAATGTAAATTTCATTGCAATAAAGTAAATTTCTTTGTTACATTTATATTTTGTGTTAATCAAATACATCCATCCTAGTTAACGACATTTGAAAGCTCTCAGAGTCAGAGTACAAAACAGTCCGTTGATATTTTGAAAAACTCCGATCGATGATTTGTTAAATCTGCAGTAAAAATTGTATAAAATTTATCTTATTACAAAAAATCTTGTTTGGCTATAAAGGAATATAACAATCTAACCTGGAGTCAATATTCTGTCCAGATCATAACTATCCCCAAATATATCTTCCCTTTGCTTCCGGTCCTCCCACCCTGTTTGATAGTCCCAATCCAAAGTTGGGTCTTCAGCCCAACGCTCACGTCCCGCTCCCATACCCCCTCCAAGCATCTTGCTGTTCGACGAGGGGGAATGTTCGCCGGAGGTCACGTCACGGCCGCCATCTTGGTATGCGAAGTTCTGATGGACGGCCTCCGTGGTGCCGAGGGTGTAGCGGCGAGTGACCGCAGACTTTGGGTCCTCGCGCGACTGCAGCTGACCCACCACTACACTCAGATCGCCTGCAGCACACAAACACGATGCACACATTACGATAATGACGCACACATTACGATAATGATGCACACATTACGATAATGATGCACACATTACGATAATGATGCACACATTACGATAATGATGCACACATAACGATAATGATGCACACATTACGATAATGATGCACACATTACGATAATGATGCACACATTACGATAATGACGCGTATGTTTAAAAATCTGCTAAACTATTAAATACTTTGAAAAGCAATGCTCAATTATTATTTTAACAGGATGCAATGCAATCAAAATAGCAATATGTTAACTTAAATTTCATAAAAAATTAATTCCCCCATAAAAAGAGAACAGGCAATACAATAATTGCAAGATTAATGCGCAATCATCAAACTTGGTTACATTTAATTCAGGAAAAAATGAATTTACTATCGATACAAAAATTCTTTTTCTTGCAACATTTCAAAATCTTGATTAATAAAAATTATAATTATCAACAAATTTGTGCAGTAAGATCCTAGTTACGTAATCCTAATTTAAAAGCTTTATAGCCTCGTTATAGATGCACACCATATTCATTACTTTTTATAGAAAAATCGCACAGTGCATGAGTACGAAAGACTACTGTACACTCGATAGGCAAGTTGTGCAAGATTTAATGCCTTACCAATGTCGTCATGAAGTTGCCTGAGTTCATTCTGCAGCCGCTCCATGCCAGACAAAGTCGTCCTGCCAATGTCACCCGCTTCAAACACTTCGCTATCAGTCGTACCGATACTCAGCTCCTTTGAACTGCGATCGCTCATTTCTTCAACACCGCACGATGTTCGTTCCACGACTTCACACTGAGAGCAATCGCTGTCACGTGAATCACAAGTTCTCTTACGGGACGATTTCGCGTCGGGGTTCGAGTTTCTCTCGCTCGCGTAAAATTTTCGCTTCACTTGTGAGCCGTGAATCTCGTGTCTGGCGTCAATCCCTATGACGTCATCACTTGGACGCTTATACTCTGGCGTACTGTGACAACGTGCGTTCATATTCTGAAATCGATTACTGGTTAATGTCTGACTCAACGATCCATTTTTGAACAAAAAATTCCTATTTCTTTGCCCGTTTGAATGTAGAAAAGCATTAGCGGAGTTATTATTTGACCTGTCCAACAATCCAATATCAGAAGGGGTCATACCGGAATGCTCATCATCACCGAGAAAGAAGCGAACATTATCCGTTAAATTTGATTCTTTGCAATTTCCTTTCAACTTCTCAAAACTCCACGTATCAAATCCTGATTTTGAACGCATCGCATTATTTCTCTGAAAATTTGATGCAACATCGAATTTCCTTCGGGCTTCATCCCCCAAAAAATTTCCTAATTTGTTGTTGGGCTTGTCGGAAAAATTCACTCGGGTGGAAAATATTGGTGGTGGGGAATCGTCGATGAAGGGGCGCCGATGACGAATCCGACGCTCCCCGGAGCTGGACGACGAAGGGGAACGGTTGCCATGAAGATTCTTAGCATTTTCTTTCTCCACCGCATGGCTGCAGATTTCGTCGGCGCAGCTTTCGAAAGTTGCTCGATTGTCAACCGTCGAGAATGATGCGGAGTCTTTGATGAGCTGATGGTGGAGAGACTGCAACAATTTAATTTGTTCAACCCAATCAAAACTCACAACTATTTATCATCTTGAATTCCGGATTAGAAATTCATTAGTTTTGAGCCTAAGTAATCTGACTAGTATCAAATTTAAGCCCATTGCCAATCGTAATCTACTAACAAAAGCAGTCAAAGGAGTAAAAAAGTCCTATGCCTCAAATCACAATATTTAGCTCTTCACATAAACCATAAAGCACTGCTTAGAACATAAAACATTCGCATTCTGACCCGTTTAGCGGCCGAGCGTCGGACCCGTTTTCTTCTCGCGTGACTGCCACCCGTTTCATCCTGCTGAGACTCAGGAGGACGACCGACGAGGCCTGGCAAGCGGAGTTTGGGCGGAAAGAGCTTTTCGTAGAGACGGTAGAAAAAGTAGGAACCCACGCCGAAGCCGACTCCCAGCAGCACCAGCAGACTCGTCACGCGCACTGGGCAATGATTCACAAATGGCATCAAGCATGTTGACATCGGTATTGCATGCAAAAAAAAATATTCGGAGCGACAAGCTTTAATTATATTTTCATATATGAGCACGTTCATCACTTTTATGCACGTTTTCGTAGGCACGTTTCGATTTCATCAACTACGGTACTCAATGGCTCGGGGCTGTTGAACAATCTCGTTATTGAGCGCAAATATGATTGCAATTGAAAAAGCATGAAGCGCAAATTTGAATGCCTGCGGACCTCACAGAACATCAAAGTGATAGACCACAAATCGATAATTCACAGAAATCAATTCAAACATGATATTCACTTAAGTTGAATAAGCCTCATAAATTCAGTGAGGCATGTAACACTACACAAATCTAAATATAATACAAAATGTAACACAAATTACTTTCTCTGACACTAATACAATCATCAGCCTACAATCCAAGTAACCACTAAGATTGATCACTTGATTTTAGACACTTCATAGCTTAAGGTTGATCAACAAAGATAATGTCAACATCTCACACAGGACAGTGGCGAAGGGGGGGGGAGGGTGCCCTTGCAAATAGTTTAGTCAGCAAATCAGTCAGTGTTGGTTTATGATTAAAAGCCTACTCTACTCATAATTATGTCTCGATTCAGTTTTGACATGATATTAAGAAAGCACATCAAACATGAAATATTTATAAAAATTTGATGTACAGTGTCAATATTAACATAGTGTGAGTTCCACCAAATTTTCGGATTTCTTGTTATGCTGACAATTATTAGACCGTGTCAACGAAATACTGTATACTACATTTAAATCCAGGCTTAAAACTCATTTTTTCAAGTCCGCTTTCTGTATGTAGTCTGTTGCACTTCTCCCTCACCTACGATTCAAGCAAATGATGTTTTTCCATCTCCGTTTGCATGACATATTCTTGGTGCGTTAAAAGTGCAATATACATACATACATACATATACTCCACAACACATTCTAAAATTATTTCAGAGGCCTACTCCCTGGGTTTCTAGCAACATGAAGAACATTGACGCTACCACTACTTAGAGGAAGGTTAAGTAGGCATTACACCAATATGAATGTGCTATTAAAGCCTGGGGGATGAGTAGGCTTAGGCCTGGGTGTTTGGAATCGATCGAGCAATGGTAGGGTGAAGCAAACAAGTCTGGTAGCAATCACGCAGCTGCGTACAGTCGATCGACATGCACGACCCGGCCTATACGGCCTTCCGTGCTAGCCGCGGTCTAGAAAAGTGGTCGTGATTATATTCTATATGCTACCAGCTGTAGGTTGCTGCCGCGGTATCCGCAGTCTCAACACACAAGCCTATCCGAAAAAGGAAACTTGTAAGAGAAAAAACACAGACCCTAGATTTTTATTTTACAAATCTGATTCACCCGGACCAATAGGCTACAGTATAGCTCAAACTAATCAGAAATAATTATAATGACATTGCTAGTTTGTCCTTTTGACATTGTCACAAGAAGTATGTGAATAAAACGAAAAGCTAGTACAAGAACCTGAGAAGTCGAGCGCTAGCAAGTCAGAAGTTTAGATGAAAATAAAGCAATTTTCCGAGAAATTAACCAATTTATCGAGCAATTTAGACCAAGCAGTTATATGAAAACGATAAATGCCTATTGGTGCTAAAAAGGAGACCAATTTATTATGAGTGATCATTTCACAAGTTTTTTTGTGTGAACTGTTCATTTTGAGGGTCAAGTTTATGTTATTCTCCTCTTTGACCGGTCCTAGCTAAGTACGTTTTGTAGGAAAAAAGTCTTCTTCAGCGCACGCCTTCCCGGTCGTGAGATCAGTTTTCAAGGGAAAAGTACATGAGTATGAGATATTGACACATTATAATTCATCGAGCAATATCGATCTGTAATAGGCCAATCCTGGAATTTTCTCGCATCTGCCGAGCAAAGCGTTAATGTCAAGTGGGAATATGGGCTCCCCTCACCTCCGGCGTGTGTTGCTCGAAATTCCTCGATGTCGAAGAAGCTCGTCTGCTTGCAATCGAACAGGAAGGTCACGACGACAACATGCTGGTGCGGTACGGGGTGAAGGGGGTAGCAGGGTATGCTGTTCACCAACTGCTGCATGCTCGGAAAGCACCCCCTGCCGGCTTGTTGGCCTTTACTGTTAGCTAACTTACCAACTGATCACAATCCCCTTTGCAGCTGGGCATGTCAGCTATCTAGACGGTCATGAAGCGGTCATATCTTTGTGCAACGTTGGACTTGTAAATGATGTGCAGGCATGATGACCGACAGGCAGCAATAGCCCCTATCCAGTTTTGAGATAAAGCATCCAGAAAGCCTATCCAGCATCTACACTGTAAGCATCACGTCAAGGCCCAGTTACATTGTATTTACACGCACAATTATTCACGCACTCATTTGCTTAGAGAGCACTTGGTTGATGTTCGTTGCTAGGATCACCGCTCTCACGCTCGCTCGCTGCTCTCGTGATCGGTATTGGACAAGCAGCCCCGTGACGTCGCCGTTAGCTGCTGTAGATTACACCGCTCTGCTGCGTCTGCTGTGCTTAGTACTCATGCTTGTGCTACTAATGCAATCAATGCAGCCGTGCTGAACAGCTGCAGCAGCAATATGCAGCGCTGCAGCGCTGCAGCAGCAGCGCGCAGCATGGGCTGGCAGGCAAGGGCCTGCCTAGCGCAGGAGCAGCAGCAGCTCTGCTGCTGCTCGTTGTTTTTTAAGGCTGTTGAAACACTAGGCAACAGCTGCAGAGCTGCTGCAGATGATTATTCTTATGGGTATTCCAAGCAGCGTATCAATGCTAACCTAACTTAACCCTAAACTAACCATAGACTAACCCTGAACAAACCCTAAATTCACAATTTAAACGCACATTTAGACGCAATCCAACAGCATGCCACAGCATAGTAGGCCTTCAGCAGGCATCAACATTGTTATACAACAGCATTGCTACAGTCGCGGAAAAGAGAAGAGAGAAAAGGCATAAAATAAGAGCCTAGCGGCGGCAGTCCTGCAATAACTGTTCTGGCCTTGCAGTCCTGACAGCCTCAAACGAAAGCAGGAAGACTTGAAGACTGCGCCAATTATCATCAGCCTTTTCAGAATGCTAATTCGTAATGGCTTAATTCATAATGTATGTATGTATGTATGTATATTGCACTTTTAACGCACCAAGACTATGTCATGCAAACGGAGATGGAAAAACATCATTTGCTTGAATCGTAGGTGCGGGAGAAGAGCAACAGACTACATACAGAAAGCGGATTGACTACATACAGAAAGCGGATAATAGGTCTCAGAACTTTTATAGGCACAACTAACATTTAATTATTTCATGGAGCACAAATATTTATTAGGCTCATTACAAATTGTGCTAAAATAGGCGTAACTCTGGTTAGGCCTATTAAAAGTCATTCAGGAATGAATTTAATATGCATCAATGTACTTGATTCAGTCTACTTACTTGGAGACAGCCAAGTCGAGATAATTGTTGTTCTAAAGATGAGTTCAGCTATGAGGAAGTGCTTTGCTACATTCTTGGGTTAAAAATAAAATTGTGTTTGAAGCGTAACTGGTACATACAAGCGCACTGAAGCATACCAAATTGATTATTATTATTATTATGACGCTGATATTTTGGAATTAAAATTTCAAAATCGCTAGGCTTTAGCTTTGCGTACAATGTAACTAAACTGGAAAGTAAAATAATGATAAAACACTAGTGCGCCAAATTTATGTCAAATTTGAATTACCAATGCCTTGCTGCGGTTTTAGATACACTGTACAGCATGAAATTTTCGCGTGCGTGTAATTTTGTCAAATTTCGCAAATCGATGAAACTCAAAAAAATAACATGCGCCAAATAACGCCGTCGAAACTATTTATGATGGGCAGGCCTCAAAACGTGAAAATGAAGTGCAGCTAAATTTCTCAGAGGCAAACCCGCCAAAATAACATGCAGCTAATTTTTCATGTTTTACAGCAACTGGTAGTTAAGAATGCAATCGTAGACATCGATCAACGCTTACACCAATGAAAAACGATTTATTTGCAACAACACAGCTAAACTTTCGAAATTACAAATACTCAGTATTTTCTCACAAGGTCAAAAATAAATATTAAAATTTTGCATACGAAACTTAGTCGGAAAGAAACGTATCGACGCGCAGTGAACGATCAGCAACAAAAATTTGCTGACAAGCTAAAGCTTAGCATTACACTAAGGACCCGAGAACGTGCACTGAATGAATTGACCGAAATGAATTTGCGTTATAATGGTAACATAGGCAAGACATTTTGAATTTGATATCAAAGAGAGCCGCTACAAAAATTACATCGAGCACTTAGTTAAGTCTAATTACACAGCATTCCAGACAAGCTAACTTTGTTCAATCCACTTTATGAGCCAAATATCAGGCTGATTATTTCTACAAGCAATGATCCATATGCTAACATGTCAGTCCACTGCTACGCATAAGAAATAGGCATCAAAGAAACTCTCAAAAGCATCGCATAAACAACGCAAATAAACTAGACAATTTTTGTAGTACGATATATATCATCTTGATGACGTAAACGACGTAAAAAAGATTTTAGCCGTTGTCGGAGTATGCATCAGATTCTAGGACACGGTGAGGTGAGATACGCAAAAGCAAAAACCGCTGTTCAAAATTAAGACCGGTGAATTATAGTCAACGTCAGAATGCTGGATTCTCTATATTCAAATCTTATATCACCTTATTACATATGCCTTGCTCTGCCTTCCCTGTTAAATGGCCCGCATTGATAAAGAAGTATTAGTAAACAGCTAAGGTTCATTGAAGCACCAGAAAAGTGCTCGCTATATGCCATTGATGTCCTATATTAACCTCTCTTAATCAGGCTGATAATATTTGACATTATGTTCACTACTGCATATCCAACTCTCACAATGTGTGTCTGAGCTATGCCATTTGTTGAATATGCCGTTGGTAGCAGACCTACTGTTTTTATCCATAAAAACCTTCACGCTCCATATCGCACCATCTCTCACCAGCATTTCACACATCTCCTTCTTTACAGGTCAGAAGCCAAACCTGTCCCCAACTCTCCATGCCAACACGTAATGTCTCAGACAATTTTTACAGTACAAATGACGCTGACAACATCCCCAATTATCGTCACCAACCAATCAACTATCAAAGCTTTTGTCGCAAGACACTTAATTCGGGCGCGGCAACGAGAACCGCTTTTTGTCCATTCAAATTGCCACGTCGACGCCAACAACATTGACCAGCATCTCCCATCCTCAGTAGGAATCTATAGAGCGTCCACGGTAATCGAGAGAGCCTGAAGTAGAACAATGGTATCGTCAAGTTCCATCGGTTCCAGCATTTATAGCCCACAGTAGCTCTGTGAAGAGGGGTAGATGATAAGGGCGTGTAATGAGACGTGGTTGGTTGTTGGCACGGTCGCTAGTCCTGGGTGTGGGATGTCGTCTCCTGAGGTTTCATCACCTCGGGAAGGTCTGGCGGGATGGAGAGCGGTGTGATGTCCAGGGTCTCAAACTCACTCGTCGCTGAAAGAACAACATGCAATATTATATTTCAGCACAAATCATACAACTCGATTTAGATTGCATCTAAGCCCTTAATTATAAACCAATCAAAGTATTTGAACCAAATCAAAGTGTGATCGGGTTCTTTAAGTTAGATAGAATTCAAGGAACGTCTGTACTAAGTAGTAACAAGGACCACTACAATCGGGTTCAGTGCCTCGTGTCCAAACAAAGAATCGCTGAATATTCATTAGTAGCCTCTTGCCATATGCCCGGTGAGTTCTGGGCTGCAACCATTTCTTGTTCTGCTTCAGTATGCAGGGGGTTACACGCATGCGATCAAGCCAATCGATGAGCAGCACAAACGATATCTAGGCTAGTGTACATTACTGTTAAAAACATACATCTACAGCTTAAGATAATTTCAATATAAATGTCATACAAAAGAGCATCACGTTGTCAAAAACCGCAGTCAGTACAACAGTTTTTTTAATTGCCTGAGTGACTTAATGATTGGAAGGTAAGAAATTTGTGAAACTTTCATTCAACGTTAATATACCAGACTGCCGTTCAACTATAACTAGTACAAACTAAATCGCGCCAATTCTACCGACTACACTTTACAATATCCAAATTGAGATTTTTCCAAGACCTAAAAAAACTATAGAAGCACTTCAACTTAACTCCAACCATATGTAACATAACGCTGTGCGCAGAATTTTAGTGACGAATCATAGCATTTTATTTATAGATCATTACGCTGTATTTTGATAAAATTAAAATAAAGCGTAATGATCAAAAAATAAAAGCTATTCGTCAATAAAATTTCACGCACAGCAGCATTACTTGGACTAGTCATATATACAGGACTGTCACACGATAGAAATAATAGCAGCGCCCACAGTCCGGTCTGAAGACGACGCCGACGCAGCCGGGCGCCTGGGCTCTAGCCGTTGAGCTCGTGAAGCCGACGTCGGCTAAGGTCTTTGGGTCGTCGTAGGGCTGGAGGCACTGCAGGGGCACACCAACACAACATGAGCAACAAAACCGGCTGCGGGGCTGTCGAATAAATAGAAAAATCCACTTGGCACAAATTACATGATGCATGTAATTTGATTACATGCATCATATAGTCTCAGAAGACTATACATGTAGATAAATAATTCTTATAAAAGTAAAAAATTTGAAAGTATGTCGCAGAGCATATTTTAAATTTAAATTTACATCTGCCATATCAAGAGCACTGCACATTCCATAGTCAAAAAACTTGCCAAAGGCATTTTAAAAGGATTTACCACAATAGTGACAGCAAATTGAAGTCCACTTGTCCCCTTCACATTTGTCACGAATCACGTGGTTTTGGGATTTTAAGGACCGCATGCAGTAGCAAAGACTATGAAAGTCCGGTTCAGTGCGAAGGGCCACGCACAGAACAGCTCTCCTTCTTTAGTATACGACTCCCGGGAAGCTCTGAGCTGCAAGCCAATTCATTGTTCTCCGACTTGCAGGGGGTCGATCTCGCTGATTGCGTCTAGCTGTGCGAGAGTTGATATATCTTACCACGTCGTCCTTGTAAAACTTCATGTCCTCGATGGGCTGCTTGGTGATGCCGCGCAGCATCTTCTTCAGCTCGATGACCGTCGTCGTCTCCTTGGCGTCGATGAAGTAGGACACCTTCTTGCGACGCAGCATCAGGAAGACATCCTGTGGCACAGCACAACAACAGAATGCTAATTTCACTACCAATATGAACAAAGCTGTCATATTCAAATGCTTTCATGGCATCAGGGATTGATCTACTGATCGCCTAAATTATTGATTATTCAGTTAGAAAAATTTGTTCGCATTTTGCGAATGCTGTTGATATTTTTTTTCATCCTTCGTTCTTTGAAGTGATTGGTGATTCAATGTCGATGAACAGCGCGGTGAATTTGGATTATTCCAGTGCACCAAAAGGAACAACGAACAGAATTGATTTAGCGCCAAAAACTAAGGTGTGGCAAAAAAATTATTTATAAACGAATGCTTGAAGCAATTTTGCTTGATATCCTGAACTGCACTGTATGGCCTGTAAATTTACCAAAGTAAGCCAGAGAACGCCGCATAAATATATATTGCGCCACATACTTCAACTTCTTCAACTTCACTGCTGCACTCCACCCTAATGGATGATTATTTGCAGGGCTCGTGAAATTAAGCACCTTTGCCAAGGGTGCACGAAATGACTCAAAATCTTTTGCCGCAGCCGGGGTTCGAACCGACTGCCACACGCAACCCGAAGTCCGTGACTTAGACAACTCGGCCACAACGCTTCGCCTGCCGTCTAAGGCATACACCACGTTACCATTTAATGACAGCGACTCATATGACGCAATCAATTTATAATATATTTTATTCATTGATGATTAGTTTCTAATTAACAATATTTAGAATAGATCTCTAAGGTCAGACAGTGCCAAAATTTTTGTTGAATATCAGCAGAATCTACTATATCTCTAAACCGAAAAGGATCCTTTTTAATTTCAATATCAATTACCAACACGTTTTCAGGACCGGTACGACGCATTTCTGTCTAAATCACAAAATATACAAACATCAACAAAACAGTCGCGCGCTGAATTTCTGTATATTCAGTTCCCCTTCATTCACTCATATTAACCACAGGCATAAACATCCATTCATACATTTCTTATAAAAATATAACCCAGCTTCGTACCGAATCCGAATATCAATTCCTAATTTCCGCAGCGGAATGAGTTTACATTTTACATTCAATATTTGACGTTGCACGGAAACAAAAATAAATGAATTCTCACAAACAAAATATATAATATAAGTAGATATTTAAATGTAATTAGGTAAGCCAATATAAATTAGGCAAAAGATAGATATTGAACAGAAAACGGCGAATATTTACCATTGTTGCAAAATTAGCGATATATTTCTCGCCGATCGGCTAGTCGACCCACAGGTCGATGCTATCTATGGCTCGTCGACCAATCACATTGCAGGATTCGGATCACGTGCCGCCCACAATTTTCGATTCTACGCATAGGCTATACAACGTACTGGGTACTGTCAGCCAATGAAATTGCTTTACACAAATATTTGCACAAATTTGACATATTAAACCAATTAGCAAATAATTTGTTTTTAGAGTTGAGATCAATATCATAAATATTGACCAATAGCATTAGATTTGAGCTATCTGATGGTCAGAGCGTAAAAATGTTTAAGTTGTTTGCTGCATCGTAGATTTGATTAGTTATTTTACCAAGCAACAAGAATAGACAAAATAACTACCAGCTAGAAGTAAAAATATTATTTCCGCCTGTTTTGCTTTCCGTTGTTAATACAGAGTACAAAATGTGATCAAAACATAAATTATTGTATGCTCTGAAATTTGTCCTAATGAGTCTACTATTCTTATTAGGCCACAAAGGCGAAAACATAACCTGATGCGATTGTGTTTTACTTAAAAGTCCAAATAATCTAAAAACCAAACTGGTTCTTGATGCAATTTGTAAAGAAGTCTTGCATGTCAAAATCGACAAAAATTTAGCTTAAAAACAAACTTTAATAATCTATGTATCATTATATAATTTTTCTAAGATTACAATGACTATTCTAACACACGGAAAGGTGCGTGAAAGTGCGTTTTACGTACTTTTTGGAGGTCGCCAAGTCCGAACAAGCTCAAAAAGCGCCAGCAATGATACAATTTATTTGATTCGTTGCAACTCAATTCTGCAAATGTAAACTATCTTCTGATTGGTGGACAAGTAGCTGCCATTTTGAACGGGAAATCACATCTGCGTGTTATTTTTTGTCGAAAATTGAAAAAATTGTCCTATTTGGCCTAATTTTGTTTTTATTTTTGCGCAGCGTGCAAAATGAGTTAGGCTGGATTAAGCGCGTCGGTCAGTCGCCCCCTGTTTGATGATGTCAGGTCACCTGACACGGATTAAAGATTGAAACCCGCATTGTGTACATCAAAACCGTACGCTGCGTAATCAGGGCAAATCCGGAGTATTCTCTACGACTGCCTGAACAATAACGTTTCAGAGGTTGGTATTGCATAAGAAAGCTAATTTTAGCAAACCATTATTTTATTAGGTGGTTGGTTTGATGATACATATATTTTATTACATGCATTTGTAGATTTAACGTACTTCCTTGTACTGTGTACATTATTGGCTATCCTATACCGTTTGATCCGACGCGTGAAAAACTTCGCGAAAAACTTCGTGGCTTCGCGATGTTAGCAGTAGTACGCGAAATGCATCGCAAAGTCAGCATCGTGTCAAACAGTTAAGGATTACCGTATATGATGATTTTTTGACTGAAACCTCTTGTTAATAAATTAACCGTTAAGATGATGACACTAATTTCTACTGAAAATTATTTGTGTTTTAGATAATTAGTTTAGGCCTGTTGAACTAAACTTGCCTTCATCAGTAATCGTATTGTACCTAAGGTTTTATGAAATAAACCATGAACGGTTGTGAAATATGCTATATTATTCTCAAATTAGCGATTTCACGAGAGTAACAGACATCAGAATTTAGAAAATATGTTGGAACTTTGCAAAATATTAGTCAATCATCTAGATGCATATGCAATTATGCATATGCAATCATCTACATGTAGTTAAAAGTTATCATGTATAGAATACACCGTTCAAAGCAAAATGTTTGACATGTACCTGGATGTGAAGGATTTAATAACAGGTATTTTGAACGCAAACTTGTACTAAGGATTTGCTATAGCACTGCATATATACGAATTTTAAACCTGGTCTGGAGTTAATTGGATGCTGAACAGTATAAAACATATTCTAATTGTTTTGATGAATATGATTTAAAGGTAGAATGTGATTGTAAATTTAATTTAGCTATGTACCGTACTGTGAGTAAAATAATAGACCCAAGCCACTACAGCTGATCTATATCCAAATGTGCACAGTAAGTTTTCTACAAGTTGTACTGAAATGGAGCTTTAATAAATGTTACTGATAACTTACAAGGCCATGAATAAGTTATAAAAGAGATGAATCATCAGTGTTAGATGTATTTACTTGGGCCATTATGCTCTTATGCCTTGGCTGTGATCAGCAAGCGTCAGGCTGTTGACCCATTGTCCATTTTAAGTAGGTTTGACCCACTTATTGCCACAGGAGTCATGAATTTCTGAAATTTGCTAGTGTTTCAGATTTCTGTAATTTTTAAGTCCAAAATTGTAGTGATCTATCCCTTTTAAGAGTATAAATAAGAAAGAATAAATGGTTGTTTAAATGGTACTTGATACTATTTGTTTTGCAATATAGCCTAATTTAGAAGCATTACAATTTATTTGAATGCCTATTTTGCGTATTTGCTGCTTAATCCAATAAGAATAGGCCTAATCGTTCTCTGGTGATTGGGTATTTTATCACACCTGGATTTATTTGGTTAATATATTTGTTTGCCCAATGACTTGCAAGACTTTGACTACACATGTTAATTAGAATACAGCTCTTTATTTGGATTAAAGAGTCATAGTGTTCTATGTCTGATGTATGAAATTATGTAAACTGTGCTAAGTTTTGTTGCATCTAGTTAATAAGCAGCGCACTGGTAAGTATTATATCCTAACCAATTGACCTCTGTCATGGCTCTTTACTTAAGCGATGAATACTTCACAGTGCGCGTTATTAGCCTCATTAAATGACTGTGTGCATTGGAACTGCAATATGATGATAAATAGTTGGTTTGTTCATAGACCCCAGGTGTTAAATTAATAACAAATAACATCGAGTTGGTGAATTTGGGTGCGCTTGTGTTTGATTTGTTGTTGATTCAGATGTACGCTGGGGTTTGTTGAACAATGAGATTATTATGATATTTGGCAGGGCCTACTTAGGTAATTGATAATATGGGGTGATGCAGTGATACGCTAATAGTTATTACTCCTTTTGTGTCCATAAGTTTATATGTGATTTTATTTTCCTTTGAGATATGTAGATAAATAGAATAAACATATAGATAAATAGAATAGATACGTAGATAAATGGAATAGATATGTAGATAAATAGAATAGATATGTAGATAAATAGAATAGATATGTAGATAAATAGAATAGATATGTAGATAAATGGAATAGATGTGTAGATAAATAGAAGAGATAAGTAGATAAATGGAATAGATACGTAGATAAATGGAATAGATATGTAGATAAATAGAATAGATATGTAGATAAATGGAATAGATATGTAGATAAATAGAATAGATATGTAGATAAATGGAATAGATGTGTAGATAAATGGAATAGATGTGTAGATAAATAGAAGAGATATGTAGATAAATGGAATAGATATGTAGATAAATGGAATAGATATATAGATAAATAGAATAGATATGTAGATAAATAGAATAGATATGTAGATAAATAGAATAGATATGTAGATAAATGGAAT
>JAQIWG010003453.1:0-17858 GCA_034695025.1 Chamaedrilus cognettii
TCTGACACGCAAACATAGCGACATCTGACACGCAAACATAGCGACATCTGACACGCAAACATAGCGACATCTGACACGCAAACATAGCGACATCTGACACACAAACATAGCGACATCTGACACGCAAACATAGCGACATCTGACACGCAAACATAGCGTGATATGACAAGAATTTGTTTTTGAAATGTAAACGACTAGGGTAAAACACTGAACTATACAAAGAGTATACAATTCAAATGAAATAAATAAATGATAAAATCAGTGAAGGATGAGTGATATTGGTACCTCGTCGTTGAGGGAAATTATTTTCTCCTGAAAATCACCACGCAGCCAGGCCTTGCTTAGCTAGAACAAACAACAATAAACAACTGTTTAGTTGAACAATCACATAGAACCAGACAACACTTGAATGCACTTCTAGTTATACATGACAATGTGATGGAAAATCATGATAAATGCAAATTAATTTCTCGCAATTCTCTCTCGCAATTCAAACAAAGCAAAAAACAAAAATTTAAAAACCCGTATCAGAATCGAGGTTTAAATCATGATCACAACGAGCCGCTGAGAAAATCAAGAAAAACCATGAGTCAATTCTTCTCGCCCCCTTCAGAGAAAACTGAGCATCAACATTGAACAAAAAAAACTTATCCATTTGTGAAATAAGCAGCATAAGATGTGAAACAATCCAGGAGGATTTCGTTATGTCTGACCTCAAGGGCACAGGTCCCGATGAGACTGCCCACGTCGCGCCCCATCGTGTAGCACAGCAGTCGGACCGTCTGCGCCCCCTCCAGGTCTATCTCAAAGTCCTGCACCCCCGCAAACTTAACTTATTCATCTGCCACCTAAGATACCATTTTATCTAAAGTCCTAAAAAGTTCAAAACTCAATGTTCTTCATTATCACATTCATAAAGAAAAACAAAAATATATTAAAACAAAATCATTACACATCCACTATCTGAAACGCAATCAAACAGATTAAAGACATTTCAAACGATAAAAAATGTATTGGTGGGACAATTCAAGAGAAATTTTAAGATTGCTTTCAATCAAGCCTTTACCTGGTTCCAGGTTGGCTCCCTGGCGGACGTGGAGACTTTTGTCTTTGCCTTCATAAAGAAATGTCCGAACGAATCCACCTCCACCGTACAGTAGGACTCTGCACGCAACATGCACACAATTATTCCACCTACACAGAAATGTATGGCTAACAGGCCAAACTGCAAAAAAGGAATTAAAATTATTTCAATTATTTTTTTTTCAAAGTTTATTGTTTCATACAATGTATCGTACATGAACAGTACATATCAAATCATGCAAAACAACAAGTAAAGGAGAAGCGAAATCTCTGTATGGGCATACACCTACTTAACCCTCAACAGGCAGTTATTTAAGTACGACTGGAAAGGAACTTGACAAAAAAATAACAAAGAAAATAATAAAGAAACAAACAGCACAAGATATGAACAGTAAGAAAACAAGTTCAAAGAACACAGATCACATGTGCCTAGTGAGCATCGAACGTGGCCTAAACGCGCCATAGTTATGACAACAATCTCAAATGTCTAGTATGCAGAAATAAAATGACGACAAACATCCTTTTTAAATGCAAATAGACTAACAGAAGATCGTACATTTGTGGGTAACACGCTCCACAGCCAAGGACCCAATACACTAATGCTTTGTTCAATGATAGTTGTACGAAAAGCAGGCATAGTAAAGTCATTTACATTGCGTAACCTATATTGATTATTTACATTTTGTGAACAATAACGCGGGCAGCATTTTGGTAGATTCCCTAATTCTAAACATAAATGTCTCAACTTGCAGCCGACAAATGTCGATAATTTTTAGAATATTTAATTGTTTAAAAATTGGACTACAGGAGGCACGAAACGAAGATTCAGTAATAAGATGGATAGTTCTATTTTGAAGAACCTCCAGTTTATGAAGCGACGTAGCGCATGCCCTACCCCAAACGATACAACAATGGAATAAATGAGGGTATATCAAAGCGCAATAAAAAGATAGCAATATGTCAAAAGGCAGAATTTTACTGACTCGACTTATCATACCATGTCCTCTAGACATTTTTCCTGATATGTAGTTTAAGTGTCGGTTCCAGTTTAATTTTTCATCCATGTATATTCCTAAGAATTTGGTACAGTCTGTACGTTCCAAGACTTCAAAATTATTTCAACACGCATAAATTACTAAATGATACGGGCCTCTAACTAAGTTCAATGGTATGACAGTATAGCAATGTGAACTACTTTAGCAAACATAGCATAAAACAGAATTTTAAAATCATACTGCAAGTATATACGCATAAAGCTTAACACGAGAGAAGAAAATAATGGCTAAGTAACATTACCCGCAGTGGTTCTTAAGCCTTGCAGTTTGTAGATCGTAATGTTCAGAACTCCAAAGAGATACTCGTCTTCCAAACTGAAGTCTGCCACAAGCGAATGATAATCAGATAATGACAAAATTCGGAAAATCTCATAAAAAAACCAAAAACAACCTTTATAAGCCTAGAAATACATTTAATAAACAACGCACATCATTTTGCATGTAAATAAATTTATAATATATTAGCCACCACGTACGGAAATCACCTTCCTATCTGCAATTCGCAAGCCAATACCGCGATGAATCGATCTAGCTGATTAAGTGTACAAATAGCATCGGCAATTTTATTAGGTATCTTTTAATGACGTAAAACATGAAATAATTTTTATATATCCACCATGCAAAACGCAAACAGCGGACAAGATTTTTCAATGCTCAGCTGATTAAAGAAACAAAAGTGAGTCATAAAATGAAGAGCTCTCACCCTGCTTGTCTATCAGTGACTCCAGTGTACTTATCTTTGGCAACTGCAGCAGAAAGTTTGTATTCAATATGAGAGTAGCTACTTAGAAATCTTATGGACTCCAACAATGTCTCATCAAAATCATCGTAAACATAAATTTAGCCTTTTTAAATAAAAGATCACGGCAATAGTTCAAATAAACGTTACCAAAAATGAATGACTGTTGCACAACTTCCGGTGTGACTACGGTGTTAAACTAATACTGGTGTGTAACAGAACTGTTATTACAGTTAGGGGTCTATCATCTCAACCTTCAACACTCACCCCAACAATTAGTCGATCCTACAACAAAATGTTTAGGTAGAATAAATCTAAACCAGAAACAACATTCAAAAATGGAAATTCAAAATAATTCAAAGCTCTACAATCTGTTATGCAATCTGCTCTGAAAAATATAACACAAGAGTCAAAATGCAATACGATGGTCAGAAACGTAGATTTATTCAAAATCAGAATAAAACGTTACTAGAAAAACTCAAATATAATGGCACAAATCGTACCTTCTGTGAACTAAGCAGATTGACGAGATCTGTTGATGAAAAGTTGAACGAAGTGTGAGCTGTAAACAAAAGATTCAAAGCACCAGATGAATTGCACACAAACGAAGCACGATACCAGAGTAAACAGCTCCAGTTACGATTATGAAGCTCGATAATCAAGCTAGTCAAGACACCGTAATCACTGCATCAAACTTTAGCATAGCAAACAACTTCAAGTTTCTCGACTTCAATAGTCAGTGAATATTATATAATAAGATGAAAATTCTCGTCCATAGAGCAAGGACAGTTCACACGCTATTGGTTTAAAAAAAAAATCATGCAAACTACACCGTAACATTGTAAAACGTAGCACCAGAAAATAAAGTTTAGTCCACGACAAGCAATGCCTATTTCTCGAATTGCCTCCATGCAAACTTACCCCTGATGAGCAGGCCTGCAATGACTCAACCCCTGCAACAGTCTAAATGACTCATCCCTGCCTAGCATATAACTCACCCCTGCTGAGCAGGCCGGCGATGGTGAAGCGCCAGTTGGATCGCTCGTAGTCAGAAGCCATGAGCAGCGTGTACGCGCGGTTGTGGTGACGGTTGTGCACGCGGAACAGCAGCAGCGGCGACGCCTTGATCATCGCCGCTTGCTGCACATCAAGTGCCATGACAAATATAATGGTTTAATACCTGTTTCAATGGCAGCAACAGCGACGCTTTGATAATCGCCGCTTGCTGCCACACCACGCGCAGCAACAACCATCACGGCAAGGTCAAGGCAGCTGACGCATGCCCAACGAGCATAGCACCTCATCTCCTTTCATTAGGCTGCCTTGAGCCTCTCACACAGTTAGACAGGCCATTGCGCTAGTAGCGTGGCCAGTGCTATGCAGCACGTGTGGTCTACCTCCGCAGACACAGGGTCCATTACTGATCGCCTGAGTAAACAGACTGTTCAACAAGCTCAAGCTAATGCTATATTGTTTGCTGTTGCTTCATTATGGCAACGACAACCATAATGAAGATTAATGACAGTTTCAACGCCGAGGGACATTTGAGGGTACAAACCGAATCGGCGAGTTGATGCCCACAATAATAACGCTAAATAATGAATATAATGCTGATCATATTGATGATAGTCAAGAACATTGTATTGTACAGCATCAGGATCAGTGCATGAATGCAGCAAGCATGTTAAAGTAAGTGCAAAATCAGGTATAAATGCAAAAAGTTGAGTAATGTATAAAAAAATCAACAAAAAATTCATCAGCACCAGACCCTGCAATAACTCACTACAAGCTAGTCATCAAACCTGTTCTATCAGCTTCTTCTTTATCTTCTCCACGTTCTTAGAGCGATTGTGAAACGACCACTGGCGCTGCACACAAAATCATAAAATCTTAGTTGACAAAAATTCACCCACTCTGACCGTACAAGCTAGCAGCGGGCCATTCACAACTTGTTAACGATTTTTAAAAGTTTAATTCCAAAATCGTTACGGGCTAGAATTTTCTACACGCTGAGATATATTAATACACCAAGCATCCAAGATTTTGAAAACAATATTAAAATCATTTAAAATTTAAAGTTCTTAAATTTTACAGCCTAGAGTGCTAAACCGGTTGTGAAATAATCATTTGAAACTTGACAAATTAATTGTTGAAATGTTGATGCCAAGCCCAACTAAAAACCCAAACCCAACTCAGCCTGATAACATAACAGCCTAAATTGGGGTAATAATAATTTCTTTTTTTCAAAATCAGAAGTAACGCAAGAGCCAAGACCTGAGCGGCGTCGCTGGCGGCGCGCAGTTGTTTCATCTCCGCCTTCAGTTCCACCTGGAGCTCTGAGACGCGCTTCTGCAGCAGCTCTATCTCCTGCTGCTGAGAGTCTGCTAGGCGCTTCTCCTCTGAACCACACAACAGTAGGCTATACGAGCCTCTGCAACAGGAGATAGAATTCAAGAGTGTCGTATCATCGACCTCCTTCATCAAACAATTCACAATGGCCCTGTACTCTAGACTGTACAGCGCACTCGTCTGAATGTCATGCCTCTAAACGAAGTCAATTTTTTTAAAGATTTTTATTCGCAAGGCAAGGATATGATTTCTAAACAAAATGAGAACTATCTCTTAAAAACACTAACTCTATGCTTAAAAACCTCTGTTTAGTTTTGCAGCTGGAAATACACTGTAGTTTCTTTATTAATATTTGAATGCTATTGCGATGCACATCAATATTACACTTATATTTGATATTTACCATTCATATGCAGCTAAGCCGCTTACCTTCGACATATGCCTTGTCATCGAGACTGAGGTCTTTGAGAGGAATGTACCATTTGGGGTCAAAGCCGATTCTCTGCCTGCCCATACACACATACAAACATGCATTTCTTGATATCTGGATGAATGTGATCACAAAACTAAAAGAAAATGGTATACTCAACCAATGATATACACAGCAGTGACTCTTAAAAAATAAATATTTAAAACAATTATAGCAAAATTCATAAAAAATTGAAAGAAGAGTATAGTAGTAGACAGTCAGAGAGTTCATTATACGCTGTTGAGCATTGACAATAAGCGTCTACAAATCAGTGAGTTAAGTAATGCATATCTTCTAATATAAGGTACTACTTACATTTGGCCCATAATTGAAGTACTTACAGCTTGCAAGTACATTGGTTTGGCTAATACTTGTGTACTTACTGCCTGGAGTACTTTGGTTTGGCGCAGACGATAACGTCGTTGAAGAGAAAGATGTGGCGCAGTTTGCGCATGCCGCCCATGATCTCAACGACGAGGCCCTGCTTCGCGAGGTAGCGCTGGTTCTCCGCCTAGCGGCAGAACATCGGCACAATGACACACTGCGCTCTGCACTTTCTGTGGCTAGAACACGCATCATACACCAAGCTGGTTTCATTTATGGATGTGTTCCATTTTGACAGAAAAGGGTCTGTTTCAACATCAAGTTAATGATATTTACAAATGTATGCTTAGTTGGAGGCTAATTATCAGTCATTAATTCTATATATTTTATTAACAGCAAGAGAAAACAAATTAACAAATATCAGCATTTTAAAATATTAATACTAATAATATTATTATTTTAATTATGCGTCATGAATTATTATGCTCTTAATTTCATTTACTCCATGTAATCATAAATTTAACTGAATCTATTAATAAAGTTTCGCGAGTGTTCTATTCTATTTAATCTTTATAGACTGACGCTGTCTTTGTTGGCGACGTTTTCAAACTGGTCGAGGAAGCTTTGCGCCATCTGGAGACTCTTCTGAAGGGGGTCGTAGTCTGCGTGACTGGTCGGTGTGTACTTGATCAGATCCTGCGCCAAGCAGGGAAGCATACGAACTAGTCATGGCCGCCGCAGTGACGCAGGCTAGACATAATAATAATCATTGAAACAGGCGTAGATTAATACCCAGACAGGTTAAAAATCTGTTAGCTATAGTATAGCAGAATATATCATTAACCCCTAGTCAGATATTTAAACTAAAATGCACTTTGCAACTCTGCGACTTTGAGACTGTGACTTTGCGACTGCATCTTTGCAACTTTGCTTAGCAAAGCATCCACTCCAGCCTCCTCCTAGACAAGCAGTGAGCCTTGACGAGTCTGTCTGGCATGGCGCTATTTTGAAGCCTTTTTCATCATTTTTCTTCACAATGATGCTGCAAAACCAATGAGGTATTACAAAATTAATTAATATTACATTAATTTCAAATATTAATTGTTACAAAAACAATAAATATTGTTAACATTACACAATTAACATTAATGCATGTAAATGGAACACCGGCAACACGGCTTCGCTCACGTGAAGGACTAGAGTGTTGCGCTGAAACCTGACGACGGGCTTGTGTAGCAATTCTGACAGACAACAATCAACGAGGTCTCTGAGAATTACATAGGTTCAGTACAGCAATCAGAGAAAAAGCATTGACACACAATACGACAAACTTGACACACACTGCCATCTGCTTTTTACTTTGTATTGAATTTATCGGCTTCGTCACTACACCTTGCGTGAAAAACGATACATAATACGGATTCAACGAGTCTTTTAGTTTACTAAAATAAATATGTACTAAACGCAATCTAATTTCATCACATCATACAATAAAGCAACATGATATTGACTTGATAATGACATGACATGACGAATACAACAACATGAAGCATTGAGCCAATCAACTTTAATAAGCTTTAAAAAAACAATAATTCTATTGATTTATATTTAAAATATTTATATTTTCTAAATAAATCAAACCAGTGTCAAATACTGACCTTCTAAGCTTGGTCTCTCAACCATATGAGGCACCTTAATCTCCTACAGAACGCATATACCAATCAATTCACCGGATACAACACGCCGTAGATGTCTCACAAAAAGCAGGTTATAAAACTTTATTAAGTCACGAAAAATCTGCGAACAGTTTCAACTATTTAAGACTCGACTGTAAAATAATGTAAGGATGCCCATGGTCCAGGGGTCAACATTGCAACTTATGCACACCATGAAAATAATATATAACAATAACAGGAAGTTATTTTTTCTTCACAAACTTCCAAAAATCTTCACTACATACTCTAAAACGAAGCAGATATTGGATCAGTTCTGACCTTAGAGAATTTACTAAAGTTTTCGCTCTCCACACGACAACGGCGGATAGCTTCGACGGCCTTGGGGTAATTCTTGAGATAGTCTGGTGCCGTGCGATATTCTTCAGCGGCCTGCGGTAACGCACGCACAGATACGCAGCCGGTCACATTTACAAAAATATAAATTTATTGCTTACTCGATTTGTGATATAGTATCTAAGCAATAACCAATAAAATGTAATGAAAAGAGCAGTCAAAACGAGCCTCATTAACCCCGGGATGCGTCGCCAATCAGATGAACACTAGCTATTCATCAAAATCTAAATTTGTGCAAACCAAATAAAATATAAAGCGTAGCAGGTATCAAGAGATTCTATGCAAAATTAAAACATAAAATTCTTCTATCAAGCAACTCATGCACCACTAAGGTATTATCCAGCACAGCAAGACATCACAAAGATACCATAAATTAAAAACATATATAATTTCTCTTTTTAAGCAACCAATATATATGTTTTCCGCATTTTTTTTTTTATATTACATTAGATTAAGTCGCGTATAAAAAAATGAACTCTAAGCTCAGATATACAATAATTAACGTAATTAACAAATATTATAATATCAGCGAATCGCTGCGAAGCATTACCAGGACTCTGAAGGGCTCTGCAATCTGCTGATTGGCCGACCAGTTCTCGACTTTGGGCTCAAGGTCGTGGAGGAAGAACTTGTGTGCCTTGTGCAGCTGTGGGATCTTGAGGAAGATGAGTTCTATGTCTGCGAGGGGAATGACAGCCTGGGCCGTGCCCACACAGTTCTTGAACGTCTGCATGTACTGCACAACCACAGGACCACAGGACCAAGGGTTAGGGTTAGACCACAGACAGGCAAAGCTCTGGTCAGTGAGGAGTGACAGCCTGAGCCGTGCCCACACAGTTCTTGAACGTCTGCATGTACTGCACATTTTCCGGAGAGCCGAGGGTTAGGGTTAGGGATAGGCTAGGTTACAGACAGGCAAGGCTCTGGACTAGGGTCGATGAGGGATGACAGCCCAAGAAGTGCCTAAACAGTTGCGTTTTGCAACTGTAACATGTGTCTGCATGTACTGTAGAGCACAGAACCATGGGTTACGACTTAGATCAGAGTTTAGCTAGGTTTGGGCTGTGATTCGGTTAGGAATAGGCTAGAGCATTATCAGCATCAGTATATTAAGTCTGGCAATATGAACACATTAAGTATAGAGCATGTCAATTTGTCAAATGATGCATATCTGTATGATTATATCAGTATGCCACACTGAATTTGCTCAGTACGTCATAGCTGCAAGAGCAATTGAGTATGCCATAAATTCATTAGTAGCTCAGTATTCGATACTTGCGTGAAAGTGGTGGCATACCACACTTCAGTATGTCAGTACGTCAGATATGCTCTATATGCCACACTTACATCAGAATGTCAGTATGCCATACTTGCATCAGTATGTCATTGTAAGCATGCCAGACCTGCATGAGTATGTCGAGTATGCCGAGGTAGCTGCGTTCACTGTCGAGTATGCTCCTGACGACAAACTTCCTCAGTCGCAGCACCTCATCGTCGGGACACGGCAAGCCTTGCACCTCCAGCTGTGGGTGCGCAACAAGCGCGGCGCCATTTAACCAACAGCTCACGTGCAGTAAATTGGTGTCAACGTTGTTAAATCATTTGTTGGATCGCACAAATGTAATAATCCGATACGTTACAAATATATACGCATAATACCAAATACAAAATAATTTATTTTCAAGGCAGATATGAATTTATAATTCCGAAAAAAAAATCAAAATATAAATGTAAGGAGAAATTCATTTTTAGAAGGCATGTACACCTTACTTGCAGTGCTTTTGATCAGGTAAATTGAAAACATCCAGCTTTGTGAGCAATACATTATCATCAACAGAGCACATTATATAACAGACCTGCAGTCACTTTTTCAGACCTAATAAAAAACAAACAATGTGAAAGTCTAAAGCAAGAATACAGTGACTGTGACTCACTGCACTGTTCTGCTACAGCCCGGATTTATACAGCTACACATTCATCGCTCCATTAAGCTTTTAGATTGGCTGCAAAGAATGATTTTGACCCACTTCATCTGATTCTGATTGGCTATCGGTGCTCTCGACGGTCTTCAGAATACTTCGCCTCTTTCTCCAGCCAAAGGAAACCTCGCCGTCGAATATATTGTCACTGCCTGTACTGCGCACTGCACGACATGCACACAACTAAAAAACTTTTAAAAAAATACTCACACAACCTCGATAAAATAGATTCAACTAACTTTTATAAGAAATAAGTTCTGCATTATTATCATTAATTATCATTATCATTAATATCATCTAGTTACCATACTTCATTCAGCAGTATCCATTTCCAGTGTAAAACTTCTGGTACCTAATTAGATGCCTGGGGCCTCATTTACGTACATTTCTTAAGATTTTCTGAAATTTATCTTAACTGAAATTGAAAACAAATGAAATCCAAACGCCGACCGCTGTGAAGTCGCCATTCGGTTCGACTGAGCGGAGTTTCCGATAAAAAAGATAAGACTTTCATAAGATTCTCTTAAAACAATCTCAAGACTAAGATTGTCACAAGATCGCTTCCTGAATGAGGCCCCAGTACTCAAATAGTCGAAACACAACTTCAAAAGGCCATAGAGCAATTCAGTTAAAACACATAAATGCGACAATGAAGCGCAACATTTCTTAGACAAGTAAAAACAATTATCGTAATTAGGTCCTTCTGCAATGAGATTTAAATCAAAACCATTCTGATAAATTCACAGGGCTAAATTTAGCCCTGTGAAATAGAATAAATATTAACTCATTTATTCACAAAGTAATTAATCATCACTTCTGCTACACAGCTAATTAATCATTTATAAATAATTCATTAATCAATAGTCGGCCAATTGTAAAATTAAATGTATCACAATTACATTAACATACTAATTAACAACTTAAAGTATACTGACCTGATTCACTTGACAGACTAAACTTGGTTTCCCCCGCCGGGATGTCGATGGCCGGTCGCTGGTTGATGCTGCTGGGGGAGGGCTTTCTCTTGACCGGCCCCTCCCCTTTGACCTTGACCTCCTCACTGGGGGGCAGGTCCCCCAGGATGGCCCTGAACTCGTCGCGTGATGCGTACAGGGTCTGGGCCCGATTCATCGCCTGCACACAACACCTGGTTGACGGGGGATTCTGAAGATTTAAGAACCGCTTGTAGTAACAAGGATTATTAGAGTTTAAAGAACCGTCCTTCCTTTTTTTGTCGCCTTTGACGACTCTTTGGGGAACTCTGGGCTGCAGACCTATAATTTTTTTACCCCAGTCAGCAGCAGTGACTGACACATCTGCTGGTGACAAGAAACCGTGCACGTGAAAACATCTATATAGTCGTTGAGAGCTGATTGATCCAATTCATGTATTGACGTCATTTGCCGAGATGCGTGCATAGCCACTTATTTTGTGGCGGTGTGGCTGGAACCTATGAGCAGGGAGGGAAAGAAACCACACTTTTCTCAAAAAGCCACTATATGTCAATCTAAATGGAAACCTCTGTATACAAAATTGCTTACAGTGCTTATGCCTATAATACGGCGTTCGAGTCCAAGATAGTGCGTTGGATCACGTCGCATAATAACTAACATAACTCCTCAGTGCTGCTGCCTCCAGGTCTCACCTGTTCCTGCATGCGCTGCAGGTTGAAGTACAGAGGCTCCTCGTCGTCAGAGGAAGCGTCGTCTGCCTCTATGAACTCTCTGTGCACCGGCGCAGCTTCTTCGTATATCTCTCCCTGCACACACACACAGCCTCTATAAACTTTCTGTGAATGGGGACTGCTTAATATACAAAAATCATGAGCTGTTAGATCTGTAAACCACGAACTTAGTAATTTACTAAATTTCCTAATTTAAAATTCATTTAATCGCCTCGGGGCGGCAGCGCACCCTCCGGATGACTTCCAAACGTTTGGATTCCAATGCCTGCAGCTGGAATCTCATCGCTCCATTGTTTTTAAGCGTTTTCGGCTTCCAGACGCCGAGGACTTTGCACCTTGGCATTCCAATGCCTTCTGCATGGCTCTCCTAACGGCGGTGTCGCATTTTTTGGGGTCCATGAAGAGGCGAAGCAAGTTTAACGTTATCACGATGCATATCTGTGACGTGGTTGATATTCGACGACTGCATTTGGCTGTTCAACCAACGACGACCGCAATTGGCCGTTCAAACCAAAGAATTTGGATTACTATAAAATTAGAAGGGCTATGGCCGTCGGCCTAATTAATTATATAGGCAACCAATAGAAATTGATCGCAATGAGCAAGCCCGGGGGGCTCGGGGCCCTTCACTGGCTTTGGAGGGCACTGGGTGCCCACTGGCTGACTGCCCCAGAGTCCACATATACCTGAAAGGGTATATAAAGAAGTCCGTGCCTCTAGGCCTAATTATATAGGCAACAAAAAGGAAATAGATTGCAATGAGCGGGGTAAAGCAAAGCGGGTCTTAGTTGCTAGTGTATAATATATTGTACAATTCTTAAAGCTAAATAACACTAACGAAGTTAACTGCCACAAACTTACGGTACCAGGTACTCAAAATAGTAGATAAATTCAAATAATATTTCTCATCTCATATTAGCTTTCTGTATATGGCTTATTTTCAAATGATTAAATAAGGCATGGTACAGTACTCCATGTGTCAAAGCCAAATCTTATTCATACCTGTAGATGACTAAAAATAGCAATCTGAATCTAATCTCACAAATCATGAAGGAAAGCAGCAGGCTAAATTTGACTTACAACAAAATAGTACCGTACACAAAAACTACAATCATTGGACAATGAATAAAATCGTACACATACCATCCATGAGCTGCTTATGATAAACAAACATTCAAAATGCTACCACTTATCAGTGACTTCTGGATAGCTATCGACTAGCCATTCGTTAAAGAAAAACGTAGGCGAAAAACTCGCAAATATAATATACCCTTGCTGGCTTCTACTATCTAATGCATAAAATTAAAAAATGACCGTGCTCATTATCATCTATGGTAATACTGACGCCTATTACCGGTACCCTGAAATCCATCACCCATGTATACCAAACAGCACTGCAATGACCGCACAAGTGCTGGGCTGGATACTGTTACTCTAATCTAAATTTCTTACTAAGCATGCCGTAACGAGATTCAGTGAATTTTATTATAAATAAATTGATACCACAGCTGCGAAGAAGTAGATACATGAATATGTCCTAATATTATATGCGTACAGCACATAACACAGGCCACTTTTGCAGTTAATACTTCTAAAACTATTGCGTTTCAGATCATCGATTGACCCAGGCGATGAATGGATGACAAAACCATCAGAAAATGGTACTCGTTATGTTGACACACCCCCCTCACCAAGACGTAAAAATGACAATTAAAAATACACCCAGCATGCGAATGATTGATTGCTAAAGGGAAAACAAATAATTATTAAAATTTTAATCGGCCAGAGGGCCATTAAAAAAAAATTGGGGATCAATTACAGTGAGAAAACATATACAACCCATATCTCAAACGAGCGCAAAAACGTACAACTTCCTGATTCATCAATGGACTGAGAACACATTTTCTTTTTAAACCATGCAGTCTAAGAATGACTCACGCTTCTCAATGCAAGAGCAAACAACTACATTAGTAAACAGTACAGTATGCACAAGGTGAGATGTAAGCCTGGGCCATGCAACTGCAATAATGTCAATAAGTAAAACTGCAAGTTTGTCAGTTTGAAAGCTAAGCTACTTGTTACTTAACCAAAACACAAAATAATTTTCTGTTCTTTTTTGGTATTTAATACACCACAATATTGGGATATATTAACCACAAATTCACAATATTGGTATTTAATACACCACAAATTCACAATATTGGTATTTAGTACACTACAAATTCACAATATTGGTATTCAATACACCACAAATTCACAATATTGGTATTTAATGCACCACAAATTCGCAATATTGATATTTAATACACCACAATATTGATACTTAATACACCACTACATTGGTATTAGTCTATAGATAGAGAAGTGACTTACGATGACTGATGGACTCTCCCCCCCATCACCCTCACAGGACTCCTCCACCCCCAGGCCCCCCTTGACCACATCGGGTAGGTTATTTCCCTCCGTCCCCCCCTGTCCCTCCCCCCCAATATTCACCCTCATGCTCTGCCGATATCGATCCGTTCCCTCGAGCGCCGGCTTATTTCTCGTCACCGGTTTGTTGCGCGAGGAAGAGTCCCGAGGGAACGGGTCGCTCTGGGGGCGGTCGGGGGAGAGAAGGCCGCGCGACTGCGTGACGTTATGGATCTGCTTCTTATCAAGGTCAATTATAAGGCTGACCTCAGGGGGGAGACGAGGCGGCGTCGCGCCCCTCACACTCGAGAACCGAGGCCCCAGACTGGGGGGTCGGTCCTCCTCACCTCCCCCCGGGGCGCTCAGATCCTCAGCCGACCGATACTGGGAGCCCCCCGAGGGGGCGTTACCTGACCGCGGGGACCCTGGAGGCGGTGGTCTTCCGCGATTGACGCGCGGTGCGG
The DNA here is from genome assembly GCA_034695025.1 of Chamaedrilus cognettii. Classification (NCBI taxonomy): domain Eukaryota; kingdom Metazoa; phylum Annelida; class Clitellata; order Enchytraeida; family Enchytraeidae; genus Chamaedrilus; species Chamaedrilus cognettii. The sequence continues at coordinate 14,628 of JAQIWG010003453.1, forward strand.
GGACCGGCTTCGCGCGGTCTTGTTTCTCGAATGGTCCTTTGTGCGTGACGGACGTGTCCAGGTGCCGCTGGAACTGTTTGAAGAGGTCTGAGTTGACAGGGGAGGAATCCACAAAGTCGACCGAGCATGGCGAACTCTGATTGCTGCTTGAGACGTCAGACTGCTGGTCGACACGCGACACGGTGTCAAGTTGAGATTTTTGCATACGTGGCAGCGAATCCACGCTGCTCGACGAAATCCCTCTCGCCGAACTCTGCCCCCCCAAGGCACTTCCGGTCCAAGCGCCGCCCTCGGCGCTGGACTCAAACTCCGGCGTGGTCGGGGAGATATTGAAAGAGTAGGGGTCCTGGACGGGAACGTCGCTGTCGAGGGCCTCGTCGTCCGGCGTCTTAACAACATCGATCGACTTGACCCTCATTACGCCGTCCGTCGTCAGCGACCGAGACAGATTTGGTGACGGCAGAGGCCGACTCGGTGGCAGCTTCGATGAGCCGAAACGCGACGACTTGACGGCGAGGGGCTTCGAGAGCCCGGTCTGCAGTGGGGCGCGGTCCGTCACCCCGTGGAGAATGTTCCAGAGAAAGTGCGCGGTGAACTCCTGCTTCTGAAGCTGCATGGTCAACGACGCGATGTTCTCGTTGCACTTCTGAAGGCTTCGTGCAACAGCCGTCTTGTCGATGGACTCGATGGTTCCCAGGGGTGTCGGGGCGTTGTTCATCGCCCCGAAGCCCGCAGTGCCAAACGTCGATCCAGCACGCTCGTCGAGGCAGTCTAAATTTGGGGGGACTTCGGAGGGAAATCGGGCCTTCCAGGCGCTCCGAAAGCTTTCTTTAATCGACATTGTTATCTAAGAGAAATCTTCTTCTATTTAAAATGCACTTCGCTTGACATGCGTAAGTTGCAGAGAAAACAGAGATTGAAGGTCTTATAATTAAGGCTATAAAAATAAGACTGTAACTAGCAATATTATCCTTTAATGCTCTTTATTTTAATAAAATCCAAAGAATTTTCATTCGTCATGAAATCTTCACCTGCGCGGACAAGATAGTATAAGCAACAACAATCTTTAATAATATAATATGCGCATATATACGCTCAAGCATTACAAGCATTCAAGAAATGATAAAAATTCAATTGTAAGCTCGACTGCCAGTTCCAACTACCACAATTTGCTCTCCCCCCCAGCCGCCCCCGCTTGCCAAACCCCTTTTACTCCTTAACCCCCAGTGCAGTTGCGATCCGAATCGGGGCACCCACAATGTTTTACAAACAAATCTACTCTTCAAAGGTGCGCAGCGTCATGTTAAAGATGTAATACTACACAATAGAATTAAATTGATAAATATTATTAATTAAACACCAGAGAGGGTGCGTGGTGAGGGGGGGGGGGCTAGCAAAATAAAAATAAACAAAACTTTACTCATCAACATCCTGTTAGACGATCATCCTGGTGCAATAGTTTTCCAATATTCGCCAGATGGCGCCAAAGGACAGGTATTAGACTTGTGGTATTAGCCATTGACATACAAATAAATGGATACCTCATAGTAAATACAGCAGCGTGACCAATGATGGCGATGTTACAAATGTAAATAAATATTGTGATTGGACGCATTGAGGTCGTGACCCTTTCAACATCCCAGCATACACAACGTGCGCAGCTCATCCCATAATGCAATACACCGGAACAACCCACAATGCAAAGCGAATTTTTTCAAATCAAATTCAAAACTAACGGATTCTTATTTGAAACCGGTAATTAATTATTATCTGTATCTGTTGCGTGATTTTGTTACGTCAGATTGAAATAATTTATAATGCTTAAAATAAATAATATTTCACAACTTTGATGACGTTTCCTGTAAGTTAATTATAGGCCTAATTATTCAGCATCACATATCTTTGGTTGTTTACGTAACTTTGGTGATCTTGTTATAGCGGGTACAGGCTTGGCCTAGTTAGATTCATGGCCTTGAAAGGTCAGCTACTTTGTTTTATAGATTGCTGCGACAGACCTTGGTATTAGCCAAGCCCTCGCTCCAACTGTGTTAAAGGTTAGCCAGTGCTGATGCCTTAGCTCAGTAGTGCGAGCCGCCGTACTTGGCCTAGTCTGCCAATGCTGCCAGTGCTGCCACTAACTTTAAAGAAAAATACCTATTGGTAGTGCGGCAAAAACAAAATTGTTTCTTTGGCCATAAAAACCATGTTTTTACTATTTGAGCCTGAAAAAGCATATTTTTTCATTCGAATAAAGTCAGGAATAGGGTGGGCGGAGGGATGGTAAGGAGAAAGGTTTTTTTCCTTAAAATTAGTTTGATAATATGCTTTTTTCAGTAACAAGGACCATTATTTTTGTACAAGTTAAAAAATAAAATTTAGCCGGTTCAATGTCAGATTTTGAGAGAGTGAAATATGCACATTTAGGGAAGAAAAGCGCAAAAATTTAGAATGCCTCAAAAAACCACTAATTGATCGTGGTGCACATTGAGATATACAGTGGCTATACACTTCCGGTTCCGGTTTTAATTACAAACAATGTTGTACTGGATAACGACAGCATACCATCCTCCAATCACGTTTGTTGTTGTCATAAAAAAGACTCTAAAGTCGCGATCAACTGGAAGTGTCTAGCCACGAGGCTTAATTCTACTCAACTTCCGGTGATCAATAATTTTACATCAAGCTGTATAGCACCAGAGCTTCTCTAGTGATTATATACTAATTCAATGGTATTAGCGCAGTAATATAAAATCTAGAATTTATAATACTTGACATTCTATAATACTGCGGTACTAGGCATGCAAATAAAAATAAAATGATAGTACATACAATATTAATAATTATTATTTTGTACGTAGGCCTTTATGCTTTGATTCGTCAATGTTTATACTTGCATCCAATGCCAAGCAGCGACCAGGCCTCCATGGAACCATAGTCACCCCGTCCGGCCGTTTCCCGTCGTCTCTGCTTAGACCAGTTGGCTCTCGAACCGACGCCACACCACGTGACTGGAAGGCACGGAGCAAAATGTCATTAAGTTGGCCATATCGTGACTGACGGCCAGCGCTCTTGCGGCAAGAGAGAACATGATGGCTATCCGGTAGAACTGGCGCTCCGCAGCAGTCGTGGGTGAACACTAGAGGAGCTTCTAGTTGAAGACCCACATCGATTCTCAGAGTTGTATCATCTAGTTTCAGACCCACTGCAGCCAGGGGCATTGCTTCCAGCCAT
>JAQIWG010003454.1:0-17856 GCA_034695025.1 Chamaedrilus cognettii
CCTATCCCATGATCTTGCCTCGCCTATCCCATGATCTTGCCTCGCCTATCCCATGATCTTGCCTCGCCTATCCCATGATCTTGCCTCGCCTATCCCATGGTCTTGCCTCGCCTATCCCATGATCTTGCCTCGCCTATCCCATGGTCCTGTTGACCATAAGGGCGTCATGCTGTGCAGCGTTGAGGATCGTCTTCCACTTGCCACAATCCAGGGACGACATATGTAGGCTGTTTGTGCTCATACCGGTCCAGTCAGTCATGCTTTCAACCCGGTTGTACGCTGTCTGCCCCTACCTCTTCATCTACCGCTCCTTGTATGATTGTAGTCGCAAGGCTACCAGCTCTGTTTGTGTGTCCATAGAACTGCATTTTACGCTTCTTCACCGTAGTCAGAAATGGTTCGTGTTGGCTATTGACTATAAAAAAAAAAAATTTGTATGTGACATTAAACTATGTCCAGCAGCCCTGCCCCTTCTCCCACCGTCGAGCAGATTGAGCGTCAGGAAGGGCATCCGGCCTATAAAACTCTGCTCCACAAGACAGGGACGCCCACAACTAGATATGCCACTGTGCCCATGGCCCACCCCGAAAGTGGATGAGTAAGTCAAGTCTAGGATATTGTTTGTTCAATCCAACGAAAAGATGTATCATTCTGGTATTATTTGAATTGAAAAGAAACAAAGAAGATTTGAAACGGAACCAAGAGGCTTCATATGGAAGGTGTGGCAGTGCAAATTTAGCGGCGACCATTTGCCGAATGAATCAGGGACAGATCTAGTTCTAAATGTTTGCATAGTGAAGACTGGTCACCATTGGCGTTGATTTAATACATTAATTGATGTTGATTTTATATGTTAATTAGACTATGCTCTCTTATAACCTTGCTTTAGTCAACAGGACAACGCATTAAGATGTTCTTTTATTCAGAATGCTGGTGATCTCCGACCTGTCTTTGCGCTGTTTGCCATCACTGGGTCCGAGGTAAGTTTGGGCCTTTTCTGTTCAGTGAGCTGTTTAAAAGGCGTAGCAATAAATAATAATAATTTTCAGACTATTTTTTAGAGCGCCGCAACATGACCGCAGTGTGTGTCCCAATGTCCAATTTTAACGGCTTGTTAATTGTGTTTATTTACTCATAAATAGTTATGTTTTAGTATTAGTCACATTTGAAATGTTTTTGATGTAATAAATTGAAAATAAGACTTCTACAATAAATAGCGTTATTGACCTAGTTTAATAACGCACGTGATTACTGAAATATTAAACCATAATAGAGTTAACTTTTACCTAATGTATGCATGTCAATGATTAACTCCTTCATGGTCGCGAAAGAATTTTTTATTTTGTTGCCCCTGCTAAGGGTCTAGGCTCGCCATTGCGTTTACGCATTGCATTGCGCTTTTCTGACAAATTTCTTCAAATTTTACTTTCGGTATCGATACTCAATAAAGTAAGAAAATCGTTATGTTAAACTGGCTATTGGTGACACTTTCCTTGTATTCTGTGGGTGCGCTAGGTGCTGTCGGTGGGTGCAGAGGTGCGATACACTGCGGACTCACAGGAGTCTAAGCTTGGTCTCATAGTGCATCAGAAGAAGGTGATCGATGACGTTAAGGTTGCAAACCTGAAGACCCGCAAGACTCAAGTGGTACGTCATCTTCTATTGACTTTGAGCTGATACCTGTTCCAGGTTTTGTTGTCCGCCTAACTATGTTCCCTCGAAGCTGCGTGTGTGCGCAGCAATTCTAATATTCAAGAAGAATTCTTTCTTTTCATATAAATATCATGTGAATAAAAGCATGCCAAAAAAATTCATGAAGTGCTGAAAAAAATCACTCAAGATTTTTTAAAGTTTTTTGTTGTGGTTAGCATCAAGAACATCCAGCTCTGTCTGATGTGTTGTACCTAGCTGGATGCTCTGTCTGATGTGTTGTACCTAGCTGGATGCTCTGTCTGATGTGTTGTACCTAGCTGGATGCGCTGTGTGTGGAGCCAATCAAGAGCATCGTTGCTGTCACTGACGCGGAGCACGTGTCACTGCTCATTCAGTTTGTGATGAAGCACGTCGAAGGCATCACTGGCGGTTGGTCCTCGGTCTATTTTACCATCGCTGGTTGATTGCTATTCTCATTGATTTGAATCACACGTGCTTTCTATTTTGAAAGGGATTTTAAAATTGTTATTATGGTATCAATTCCCATGGCTATTGGATATTAAAATATAATCTCTGTCACTCGGGCATAGAGCTTTTCGAGTGTTCCCAGCACAGCAGAGGCACTTCTCTACAGCTGTTTAAAGCTGCTGCGTGGGAAGCAGGTTGCAATTTTTCGTGTGTTGGGTGACTCTATGCACTCACATACACCTACTCATGACGGCAGGCCCTGACCTGACCCCAACTACCCAGATTTAACTCCTGCAAATCAGAAATGAAGAAAATTGGCCTGTGCCCAGGGCTTCTCCATCATGCCATGTTATGCTACTAAAGAAGGAAGAGCAATTCTTTACTTGGCTTCGAGGTGTGGTGGTGGTTTATACACACCTTCAATACTGTTGAATCCATTCTGTGTCATAGATGTCGAGGATGAGGTGTTATCAAAGAATGCTGTGACGCCGTGGATCCTCTACCTCTCTCTCAAGGCCCTCCTGCAGACCCTGCGGCGCTCTGACGGGCTCCCCCCCACCGACCCCCCTGCTCCCCCTAGCACCCCCTACCCTCAGCTCTACCAGCCACACTTCATCAAGGCCATTGTGCACATCGCTGGACTCGGAACAAAGCTGCCCAAGCAGTGGCTGACTAGGGACCTCGAGGTGGCCATCTTTGTTTGATCGCTTTCAATGTTTCTTGGCTGAGCAGGTTTTCAGTAGGAAACTTGACTGGTTCAACGCTAGGATTAGGGCTATGATATCTGGGTTGTATTTAGTTGTCGTATTGAAGTTTGCTCTCGTTTGAATAATTGATTTAATTACAGTTTTTTCTAAATTGTTTTGTTATTTTTCACTGTGTTTCATGGTTATCAATGCACTTCTTATGATTAGTGTCAGGTTTGGATGGTTTTAGACGTTTAAGGACCATGTGTAGTATGCACCAGTGATTCAAGCAAATGATATTTGTTCTGTCTCCATTTGCATGGTGTATTTTTGGTCCGATACAAGTCGAGCTCTCAGCTGCAAACCAATTCATTGTTCCTCACTCTACAGGGGCTGATTAGTGTAAGGGTTTAATATTCTGTACTAAATGAAATGAAATTGTATGATAAACTGTGAATTTTAACCATTAATATAATACATGTGACTGTCTATTATAATGAAGACAATAAGACATTTTTGTTATGGGATTGAATGGGCATTGAAGCATGATCAGTCATTTCAAAATCAAGTATCACAGACGATCTATCATTGTTGTACAGGCGTACAATTTCGTTGCAGATCTTGTCTCTGAAGCTGTACACAAACGATATCGACCTTTCCGTTGCCGATGCTGCGTCGAAGAAATCGGAGAGAAAACCAAGTAATGTCGCCGGTGACACGACTGCAAGGACACAAAGACGGGAGCAGGAGCGTGCGCTGCTGAGAACGCAACGGAGAGAACTCAATCGTCAGATGCACGAGATGCTCGGTGACAGCATTATGGACATTGAGAGCAGCGATGATGATGACATAGACGATGATGATGATGATGTTGCGGATCAAGGAGAGCAGGCAACCGGAGACGAGTCGGATACGAATCCTTTCCGTGATATCAGGGACGCCGACGCAAGGTGTTTCTTGGAGGTAAAGGACTTGTTGGTTTTTTTTTTATCCAGCGATGTTGACTAAAGCACACACCATTAACAGATGCTCTGGAGTGCTGAAGGAACAAGTAGTGCATGAAAGAGGAATTAATCGTATGAAAAATCATCATGTTGGCTTGTGCTATCAGCTCGCTGGCGACCTCTGATGACCTCCATGACTTTTTGGATCATTCACCAATGAAATATCAAGGTACCACTTATATCAAGCGATTTAATTGCTCAAACATTTGAAATGATCCGGGTAGTTGGTTGTCTAAAGTTGAATGCGAAGTGCATCTGAGGGCATCACTGAGGTCAGGTGATGATCGATTGATTTGTATTGATGGTGATTGATCACTGAGATCAAGTGATGATCGATTGTATTGATGGCGATTGGTTGCAGCTGACGCACCATGAGTTAGGCATTCCCCGGGAAATCCTCAGAGTGCTCTACGATGAGTATGGAGCCAACTTCATGTAAGCGTGTCTCTATTCAATCCAATTTTTAAAGTCTAGACAGTTGTTCCTTCTCACATTTTTTTTGTTTATAAATTGTTTACGATGTTATGCATAGTGAACATGGGCGAACACAGGACATGTAAGAAGTTAGTGGAATAATCAGAATAAATTTAGAAAATGTAATGTCTGTGTACTTTTGAAATCAAATTACGGTGTGATGAAAGTATAATAACTTAATATGTAATGCAAACGAAACATTTTAACAGAAAAATTACAAGCTATTTATAAACAATTCACTATGGTAATATTTATGGTATATGACTAGCAACTGTGCAGTGAAATACTGGCGGAGAGTGGAAGTGGCTATTGCACATGATTTGTTGGGGCTGTACCAATTTATGAACTGAAGGGCGTAACGCATTTTGAGCCCTAAAATCACCAACCGAGTAAAACTGATTTAAATATTTTGAAGACATATATCTTACTTAAAATCAGTTCCGACGTAAGGTGAATCTATAACTATGTTTGCTATCAATTTTTTCTATGTAATCGTATGGAGCACTAAATTGAATGCAGTTAAAACAGGTTGAATTGGTCATAAATTAATGTTGCGTAAATTACATGTGCTTGTTACATGCTTCAGTAGTGTTTTAAAAGAGTGCCCCCATGGAATCAATTCACAATCTGACACCTTTGTTTGTAACCATCAAGGACGGGTGCTGGGATACACGAACTGGAGAATCCGAGCGCAGATACCATTGAACGTTCCAAGAAGTAGTAAGCTTCAGAATCATACCTTCCCTTGTAATATTGGTTTACTATCGAAAACTCGACTATATTTTGTAAAATAAATTTCTCAAATACTGTTTAATAAAATAGTATTGTTTATTACAATAGGGATCAGAAACATTTATGCACAGTTAGTTTAATGGAGCATTGAAATCTTGAGCTGTGATTAGGGTAATAACATCTCACATAAATAATTATCGATCCCAGCTCTGGATTTTAGTATGCCGAGTAGATGATTGTGTTAATTTAAATCAAGATCTCAAAGTTTAAATGAACAAGTGAGCTTTAGACCGTGAGGCCTAAAATTGTCAACCTGACTAGGAACTCATTGCGTGCTGCTTTGATTTTTTTGCAATTTCGATTGTGAGCTACACATTTATTATGACTGACTATTATGATAATGATATTAGATTATTATTTATTATGATTATGAACCACCTACAGAATATTTAATAGTGTACAACATTCATATTGGCAGCAAGGCACTATGATGTAGTGGTTAAGGTGCCAGAGATCTGGGTTGAAGTCTCGGTGCCAGCAATTATGAAATCATGACGTTTCAGGCCCTTCAACAAGACTGTTAGACGCACAAGCCTCACCAGCTACTAGCCCTGTGGCAAAAAATTATTTTGTTTGGCGTTAAGAAGAGCATCCAGCCGTAAAAATCCAGCTTTAGCCGTGCTCATCAGGGTGCAAACGTCTCAAATCGTGTGAAAACATGGACAATAACAGGATAAACGACAAAAAGGGCATTTAGTTAGTTAATAGCTATACCAGCAGTATGATCACTGAGTGCGGGTGTGTGTCGTCAGTCAGTTGCCGCTGGACGAGCGCATGAAGAAGGAGCTCGCAGAGGCTGAGGTGGACGAGGGAATGAGAGTCGTGTCCTTCAGGGCCGACAAGACGATGAGGTGAGCAGAGAGAGCACGATGAGATGGCTCACTCAAATATCTCAGAATTAAATGCGAGCATCATTGAGATCATTGATGGTGATACAGTTCATTTTCATTATACATCATCATTTGGAACCTGTGATAGCTTTTATTTTTTTATTGCATCGACTTCGTTATAATAGTTGCCTAGTAAGACAAGATATTTGCTGTTTGTCTTCCTTAAAGTGTTTATTGTGATGAGATGACAGTTATTTGCCCCTGGTAACTCTGGCCCGATTCAATCACTTCCTTAATCGTATTAATTTTCAGGTACCTCCCATTCAATTGACCCTCTCCCGAAAAGCCTCGCATGCTGTCCCTGTTGCCCACTGTGGGGTCAAGTCACACAGGTTTTATAACCGTCAGGCGCAGCATTTCTTAGTAGCTTGAGATTACTTGTTTAAAGTTAAAACCTTTACGAAATATTTAATCATATATTAATCATATATATAAAATATATCAATCCTATATTCCTTGAGCTATTTCATCAAAATCAATGCTAAATTCATATTTAAGTCGATGACTAATTCGCCCAAAAATTAACTTAGATTTTTTAGGCATCAAGAACCAAAACAAGTTCCTTGGTACTTTTCGAGCGGATCATGCATGCTTTCTTTTGAAAGTCGCACTGACAGTCTTGTGTCTATTATTAGAATAATAGGTCAAATGACATCACATATCTCTCATTTGACCCCACTGTGCTTGATCGGACAGGTCGATCGAGGCGTGTGCTGAGGACGAGCAGCTGAAGCAGCCGAGTTTGATGAGCGCCGAGACCGACGCGGTCGAGTCGAAGCAGAAGCGCACCAAGCGCAGCTTCAACCTGCTGCGCATCGGCCTGAGCAAGCAGCAGGCATCCCAGGCCGGCAACATCACCGCGGTGACTGCTGCTGCTGTGGCTTTCAATGCGCTACAGTGGAATAATAATAATCATAGTTTTTTGGCGTTCATTTTAATGCGTTACAGGCAAGCAGCCTGTAACGCATGTAGCCATCTCCGTGTCAACACAGGCTAGACACGTTTATATTTGAGCTGGGTTTTTACGGCCGGATACCCTTTCTTTTCGCCAACCAGAAAAATTAACTACCCTGGGGAATGATTGTCGGCTAGCGACATTTGTGTGTTTAACTACTCTTGCTGAGGGGTCTGTAGTGCATGGTTGTATAATTGCCGGTGCCTTGCCTTGAACCCAGGTCCCTGGATTCTAGTTCGACGTCTTAACCACTACACCACAGCGCCTAGCTGTTGTGTAGCTAATTGAAACTTTCTGCGTTTCATATAACCGCCTAGATTTGATTGGTGGTTGAAGGTGAACCACGCGCTTGTGATAATGTACGCGCGGAGCTTGCTGTCGGCGCTGCTCTACGATTGGCCGACTGATCGCGGTGACGTCATCACGGCCGAGCTGCTGGGCTGCAGCTCCCAGGCAGGGCTTGCATTTGTCCTTGACCTTCTCAACCAGGACGACTACAAGGACACCTTTCTCAAGGTTTGTGGCGATGATATGTTTGAATTGTTTTCTTGTTGTTTAGCGGCACACAAGGTCATTGTAGTGCTAGGGCATGAAATGATGTTGTCCTTTGTCACTAGAGCCTGGATTGGACATATCATTAGAGGTATTATGAAATGCTCATGGAGTGGAGAATGGAAGGAAAGAGGTGGCCAGATGAAAGTGAATAGGAATGATAGACGATTTAATTTAAAAGGAAGTTGGAAACTGAAAGAAAAGGAAGGAGTGTTGAGGAGAAGGGCCGAGGAAAGGTCACAGTTTAAAAGTTGGATGCCAGGGACCTGCCACGCGGCAACGCGTAAGAGAGAGGGAGTGCATGTTTTTTGATCCTTGTAGCTGTCAGTAGTTCAGTCGTTTGTCAGCTCTAGTGTTTGCGTGCACGGCGCAGACGGCGGAGAACGTCATCAAGAACAGCACAGAGGACTGCTTCGTCGACTTCGCGCTCATCGCAGTCGCATTCATGGAGGCCGAGGCGAGCCCCCTCTCTATCACCAAGGCGCGTGACTTTGACGAGGAAGAGCGCGAACGAAAAGGCTCGTCCGCCATGTTTGAGGGGGTGGGGGCGCTCTGGGAGGGAGACGACTCCGGCATGGGGGCGACCGGATCCATTCCCAGCCCCTCCTTGGCTCACATCGATGCGGAGGGGGGCGGGGACAAAGGAAAGGCATCTCGACCTTCCTCGGTTTTCCTTCAGGTGCGTGGGGAGGATGAGTTGAAGGAGGGGGGAGATGCGGGAAGCGGGAAGGGGGGTGTGGGAGCAGGATCGCCGGGAGGTCGAGGGGGGTCGGTCGCTAGTGAGGGGGAGGAGGTAAAAGTGAACGATCACGAGGATTCGGTTCATATTCCCGGCGCACAGTGGCTCAAGATCTGCTTCGAAAAAACTAAGAAGTATGTTTGAGTTTTTTTGCAGGGTTGTGATGTTGCTGTGAATGAGCAAGGACCATAATTTTTAGTGCTAGTGAAGTTGACTGAGGACGATTTGTCTATCAGCCTTGTGTCGACTTAGCTCTATTGCATCACTTCAATTATGCATTTCTTGGCCAAATGTTTCGCATCCATACTGTTAAGCGCTTCGATAATCACCTTTGCTTGTTTCAGAAAATCTGTAAAGAAATATGAATGTATTTGGATATTTGTGTATACATGTTGTAATTATGTATTATTAATGTGGTTTAGTTTTTGTGTATACATGCTGCACTTTTAGCACGCCAAGATTTAGTCCTTCTGATAGGTTGGAAATTAAATTGGCATGAATTGTAATCCTTTGGGCTCCGCAGACGGACATTTTGAAATTTTTATTGACTTATTTTGATTCAACTTTAAATAAATCATGCCATAATACAGTATATATGTTCACTAGCCGACAGCCAGTCCAAGGAAAGGCGCTACAGTGGGTCATAATAATAAGAACTTATATAATTCAGTCCAATATTTCAACACCTCAATCTTCTAATTTACAAAATAATGGTTGCTATTAGGCTGTACAGTAGACTTAGTTGTTTTTTATGGCCTTGCATTAATACTAAGGCATGTACCACAGCTACAGAAATTGTTTTACGGAACATGCAAATTATTATTGGAAGCCATCATTTGGAAATTTAATTGACAAATTTTGATGCAGTTTAAAACAAATCATGCGATAAAATATGTTTTTGCTATAAGATATGTGTTATTTGATAGCATTCGCAGGATGTTGTGCGTCAGGTATGTTTTATACTAGTTGCACTGCTCTTACTTGATGTTTCTGACTTTCTGTGGATTTGTAGTTTGATCTCAGCTAAGTAGTTGTTTTGTAGTGTGTGTGTGTGGCTTACTTGGTGTGGATTATTAAAAGAAGAAATTCAGCGCAACATTATATAGTTGCGTCAATAGACGTAGAGTAAGTTATTCAGTGTGGAGTGTTATTTGATTTTAAATTTTCACAGAACAAAAATGACGTCACTACCCAGTCAGATTGCTTCAATTAGGCCTTAGATTTAATTTCTGCTCGCTGCTATTGGCGGTTCTATTTTAGATCCTAGATCATAAAAATCACTCTCGATTGAACAACTGGCCCTTTTTGGGGGTTTTTTGTTCCATGATTTTGTTGTGGTGATTTGAACAATGTGGCTACATGTAAATGGAAGTTTTTTAGCCAAGTTTTCACTTGGATCATTTTCGTTCTTGTCTAATCTCTTTTGACAGATCTGCATTGCGTCATATTCTGTCTTCGTGTACAAGCCAAGGAACAAAGAATTGCTTGTAGCCCAGAGCTCCCCGGGCAAGTCGTAGAAGGCGAATAAAGAATGGTTTTTGGTTCTGTGCATGGCCCTCTGCACAGAACCGGACTATAATAGTCTTTGTTGCTGCGTACGGTCCTTAAGCTCCGAAAGCCATCAACCATTCTGTCTCCATGCACCACGCACATGTTTTTTAGAAATTCAACGAGTGGCCGCAATCCTTCGAGCTCAAGCAGCGAGTCGGCAGCAAAGGCTGCTGGGAGTGCTGGAGTCTTGCTGATGTCGTCGTCAGCAGACTTCAGCAAGGATCTGCATTCCTTCTCCTTCAGCGAACAGCAGTGGACGGACTTTGAAATATGCGGTCGGTTGTTATATATACGACGTGATATGAATAATATGCATGTGAACTACAAGTAAAATACTGTTTTAATATGTATTACGCTTACGTGATTTTACGCCGATTGCTGGAATATTTAAAATATATAATTCTACTTAGTTACAAGTAATAGTGCATTGGTGGTGTTTGTTTGCAGGAGACACGCTGTACTTCAAGTGCACAGGCTGCAGCCTGGCCCCCCCGGGCGCGGAGGTGGCTCATCGGGGGTATAAGTTTAGTGTGAGGGAGGTGCAGGTGGGGGGCAGGTTTGAGACGGGGGCGATGATCCTCCAGTCTCTGCTCAACATCGATCGCTCGGCCAAGTAGGGCTGCTTATCTTAGTTGTGGCACTTCTGTCTCGATGTACTGCCTTCAATTGACTTACTGCACATACAATGTGGCCACAAGAAATCAGTCTGTGCATTGTGTACAATGTAGCCACAAGAAATCAATCCGTGTGTTGTGTACAATGATGCCACAAGAAATCAGTCGGTGTATTGTACACAATGTGGCCACAAGAAATCAGTTCCTGTTTTGTGTGCAATGTTGCCACATGAAATCAGTCCGTGTATTGTGTACAATGATGCCTACTAGAAATCAGTCCCTGTTTCAGCTTATGCTCATAATAACAATTCTCCAACAATAGAGCATATTACATTTTTTAAATATAGATACGGTAGCTAAAATGAGCGAGGCTATACGGTATATAGTAGTTTAGGTGCCGGTTGAAAGTCCCAGAGACCTGGGTTCAAGATCCGTCGCCGCAACTATGAGACCATGACATTATGGGCCCTTCAGCAAGGCTGCTTTAGGCCTACACACAGTTGTCGCTAGCTGCGAATCTCGTGCCAGATAATTTTGTATTTGGTTGGCATCAGGAAGGGCTTCTGGTTGTAAAAACCCAACTGCAGCAGTTCTCACCAGAGCGCAAATGTCTCAACCCATGTGAAAATGTGGACATTGACAGAATAGACGACAAAAAATGCGGTTGATGATAACATTAGCTTATGATTGACGTAATGATATTGTATCACAATTTCAGCATCATCTCTTGTCTTCATGATTATTATTACAATATTCAGTATCATCTCTTGACGTTATGATATTATATCAGAATATCTGAATTTTGTGATATAATATCATCTCTATCTGATCATTGTGTGTCGTCAGGCTGGCGTCGATCGGTCTGATATGGAATCGTTTGGTGTACACGGCTAGCAAGCGCACGGGACAGGAGCGACTGCGCATTATTCAACTGCTGCTGAGAGTCATCAGCATGCAGACCAAGTAATTCACTCAGCACTTTAAGTCATCAGCATGCAGACCAAGTAATTCACTGAGCGCTTTAACCCCTAGTCGGATAATTTAGTTTAAATGTACTTTGCGACTTAGTGACTGCAACTTTACGACTTTGCAATGTGACTTTATGCCTGCGACTTTGCTTAGCAAAGCATCCACTCCAGCCTCCTTCTCGACACGCAGTGAGCTGCGATGAGTGTGTCGGGCATGGCGCTATTTGAAGCCTTTTTCATCATTTTGCTTCACTATAATGCAGAAAAACCAATGAGGTATTAAGTCATCAGCATGCAAACTAAGTAATTCACTCTGATTATCTGTAGTGCAGCTGAGCTATCTGTAATACTGCTCATCTATCGATGGTTTCTAGTGCTATTGGTCTCTGTTGTAGATCTACATTAGTTCCTATTGAATGTCTACATCGTATTGTATTCCTGTGTGCGGCAGGTCGAGTGGTGCAGCAGAGCTGAGCATAGACCTATTGATGCTGCGCCCACTGTGGCTCTACTTCACACAGACCCTCGACAAGGTTTCCGCTGAAGGCAGCACGCCCGCCATCGTTCTCGCGCTCATGGAGCTCTTCAACGCCGTCGAGAACCTCACTCTTGTCAGTACTTACTAACATGTTTCGACTGTACTTGTAAACATGTCTCATCAATACTTGTCAGCGTGTTTTGTCAGTACTAGTGTCTTGTCAATACTTCCAAAAGTGTCTTGTCTGTACAGGGTCGGCCATAAAAAATGGTAGGCTATAAAAAATAACCCAAATTTGAAAGCTTCTAACTAGGTCACTTTAGCCAGTAGGTTCTTGCTTAATACACCAAATTGAAGCCAGCTATGGCTGCTGTTAGTGGTTCATATTTGTCTTTTGTAGCTTGAACGGCTATTATAGAATAGTCTTGAACGTTACATGCCTTGTTTTTCAAGATATACAATGAAGTCATTGTTTCAGTGATGTGTCTTTCTGTTTTGCTACTGTGAAGAAACATAATTTTGATTAAAATTGAAAGAATTATTTAAATTTAATGCGTATCAGCATGAAGAATGAACTTCGTGCAAAAATTTGAGTATAAGAAACCTCAGTTGACTAATCGGACAAAATTACCAATTTGCAGTGTGACTTAGTAGCTGTCCTGCCAGAACGGATAGTTTTTAGTATATATATATCTTTATTTCACCAGAAAGGTAGTTCATGCATAACCAAAAACAAACAAAGCATAACAACCAAGTGAATCACAAGTCCGGTCAAGACAACTGCAGTTGCATATGTTGGGAGGCCCCAGACTAAATAAGCGTACTGCAAGTATTATTAAACAAATGTTTGATTCCTAGCCTGAAATTGTTGGACGCCACAGACTCATCCATCCCATATTTATTTAATAGGGTGATGGCTTCTTGATAGCCAAACCAGTAGAACAAAATATTGGCAAAATATTGGCATTCACTAGCACTAAGCTAGGCATAAAGATTTAATGTTTGCAAGTCAACCATGTGAGTCAAAGGCAATTCTCCGCAGTAATATTGACAAAGGGTTATTACGTTTTTATCAAAGGTCGAAAATAATTTGGTGTAGACAGAATTATAGGGATAGCGCCTTACTCAAGCGCAGTCAATCCAGCCCATAAAATCAAATCGGGTGCAATATGCAGAAACAAGGTATAGAACAATGCTAGGGCCTGGATAGGCTCCCAGCTTCCCTAATATACCATTCAAACTTTCGCATGATGAAAGTTGCATTTAAATGTAGCTGCAGCAATAAGATATAGGCCTAAGTAGCGCACTTCTTTGACCCATGAAATAGGTTTGTCAGTTAGTTAATATTAATAGTAACAGCATCAAATCGCTTGCCTATTCGCAAACATACAGATTTTTTCACATTCAATGTCATGTCCAGCCAGTTAAGTTCAGACTGGACAGTATTTACCATAAGCTGTGTATCGGTGATCGATATTGATGCTAATGACAAATCATCAGCAAACATGAAGGCATTGAAGCAGATATTTCTAATATGACAGCCTAGAGAAGATTGTTTCAGCTTGACAATGATGTCATTGATAAATATAGCAAAGAGGCAAGGAGACATTATGCCTCCTTGTCTCGTACCTGTAACAAGCTTAACAAATGGAGAAAAGTGGTCTCCCTATTTCACACAAGCGAAATTCATGTCATACCAGCAATCTAATACGTTAATCAAGACTAATGGACATTTCAGGTTCATAAGTTTAATAAAGAGCACAAATCTTTGACTTTATCAAAGGCTTTGCTCATATCCTGTGCACAAAGATTGGCAGTAGACTCACGTTCAATGAGAATTCTATGGTTTTACGAATAGAATACAAGGCATGACTGAAACTTAATTTTACTTTGAAGCCAAATTGCATGCTGTCCGAAGTTATTAGCATGATCAATTAGCAGAGGCAGTGTCAGTGACAGATATATGCCGCAGTGATCGAATATATTGACTATATCATCTAAGACACTAAATTCTACAGACTCATTTATCAGCGTAGTCGAAACCATGAAGTCAATGAAGCTAAAAAGTTGCTGTGACTCATGAAAGTACGTGTAATTACAATTGTGATTAATTACATCAGCGACTAAGGTTAAATTTAGATCTCTTATAAATTGTCTAAGTATTCCAGTAGTTCGATTATTCTCTGATAGGTCAGTATTTATATCTCCACCCATAACAATTACATGATCTGGATATAGTTTGACGATATCAACAATATCAGCCGGAATCGAGATTATTGTATTGACACCATTTGATAATAACGTGCTATTGCACCTGAACTGTTAGAGCTACAAATATGAAATTTGACCTCCATGTAGCCAATACAATTCTCTTCAAATTAATATTTGTTGCTACACTGCCAAAGTTATAAGCCTCAAAAATTAGGTAATTTTTTAGACCCCATCCTCTACTTGTAAACGTGTCTCGTCAGTATTTAAACAGCCTTTTTTGTCGTCTATTCTGTTAACGTCCATGTTTCACACAGGTTAGACCTTTTTATGCCCTGGTACGGACTGCAGGAACTTGGTTTTTATGGCCGGATGCCCTTCCTGACAACAACCAAATAAATATCTGGTACGATGTTAACAGCTGCTGAAACTTGTGTGTTGAACAGCCTTGCTAAAGGGCGTGTAACGCCATGATTTCATATTTGCCGGCGCGGAGACTTTAACCCAGGTCTCTGGGACTCACATTCGATGAGCCGTACGCAACCCCCGTTCACTATGCCAAGCACTATGCCTCGCTGCGGAGTAGTGGAACAAATTAATAGTATAATGTCAAAATTTGTATGTATATTGTAGAGAGTAAGTAAAATATACAAAGTGAAAAGAATGTAAAAACTGTATATTGTAAGTTTATAAGTATATGCATGGTGTTTTGCAGGAGTGGGAGGTTAGTGAGAAATACATGCGATCTTTGGAGGAGTCCACGGAGAAGTCACAGAAGTCGGCTAAAGAGACCTCTAGTACTAATCTGTAGTGTCATTGGAGTACACAGTTAGATTACTTGCTCGCTTCTAGTAGCAGTGGCTTTGTCGTTTGTCGTGTCTTCACATGTCCGCGTGTATGACCGCTTTAATGACTGGTTTCTAGGCGACAGATATCTCTCCGTTTAGCCATTTATCAGCAAGATTTGTACACAAAATATATTATGATCCGAACCAAATAGAGACAGAATGACAAATCTGATTGAATGTTCTTTGCTCGGAGAGATATCAGTTTTCGTTTTGAAACCAAATGTCAGTGTATTGCCTATTCTATGAACTAAGAAGCTTCTACTATTTTGATTTCTTAGCTAACTTACTTAGTAAATGACTTTCAGGTTGTGTGGGCTACGAGTGAAAAGCATGGGATATTAGTACAAAATGTGCGAGAGGGTAGAAGTTACACGCGTGTATTTTTGTCTGTCCTTTATCTAATTGGCTATTCTCTTCTGTAGCCTTTTGTTTCAGTGAGCATTTATTTCAAATGATTAGCACAATATGTATATGCCGCTTTGTGTTTATAAGTACCGGTACACCGATTAGCATCACGTTAACTGTATTTAGAGTGCAGTGCATAGATAGATTGACTAGTGGCTGCGCAGTCGAGTTTAATGTTGAACCAACTGAAGCTTTTTGATTTCAATGCTAACTAGCCAATGCTGTCCAAAAAATAATAATTTTAATTGATCAAAAATTACGATTTGTGTAGGCTAAAGTATGCTGACTTATTTGCAGAGCCTATACTATTAATTTTAGTGGAATCACCATCGGTTAGTGATCATTAGTGGTCACCATCTGATGTCAGAAATTGTGAGTCAGTTTCACTGGCCACTTCTTCTTTTGTACAATGTGATTTGCGTTATATTTTATTTTATTGAATTCTATTTTTGAACTTTTATTAATTAACTCTGCTATCATTTATTAACTATACCGTGATAGAAAAAACCTCAATAAGTGCGATCATTTTTCGAGCGAACTGATCAAAATTTTATGCTGTTAGTGAAGTTACACAACCGTAACCTAAGGGGTCTGGTTGTTCCCGATCGCGTTGGATATTCATTTGTTCTGTAGCTTAAATCAAATTACTTATATTTTGTATCTATGCTTAACTTTTTGCTATCAATTCTGCTGTGGCAAATTGTGTACGGTACTTTATTAATTAGGCATTGGATCTTGTCATTATGAAGAATAGGATCGATGTGGGCCTTCATGATGGTGGGTGGGGTTGTAGTTTAAAAACTGTTTGTAGTAACGAAGACTATGATTGCAGTCCGTCCGGTTCTGTGTAGGAGGGCCGTCTCAGAACCTCTACCCCCTCTTTAGTTGCCTTTCATAACTTGCCTGGGAAGCTCTGGGCTGCAAGTCTATTCTTTGTTACTGGACTTGCTGGGGTCTAATACTCCAGCAATACATAATGCCCTCATGATGCATAATTTCAATTCATATTGGCGGTGATACTGCAGCGAATGCAGTGGTAGTTAATGAGATCATTCACTGAAATATTATTGACACCAAATAGTAAATTTCAACATGGTGCTGCAGTACCATATTGTTTCAGCCATGAAGCCATGAGGAGCATCTTTTTCCTGGCAACTGGAAAGTGTTAGAAGCGTAAGAAGCGTAAGAAAATAAATCGGCCCAATTTAAAAGGGGATAGCTGGGATACAGCGATAAAAAGCCCTAAAAAGTACTTTCCGAATTTTAAAACTATTATTTAGCTGTTACATCTGTACGCCAACTCAAGAATTGTGATTTACGTATAGTTTTAAATGTCTGCTTTCTTGTTCAATGTTATGAACCATTGAACAACGCTTCTGGTGATCGCTTAGTTTGCACGTTATAATTTGAAGCTCTATCCTATTTTGTAGTCTGTGATCTGTACATGTAGATGGAATTAACATTTTAAGCTTTAGTGAAAGAAATTCACACGTGTTCAAGTTTTGTGTATTGTGAAATACTGTGAAACATGAAATTTTTGCAGCATGTTTTTTGGCAGTTTTGGCTCTGAGAAATTTAGCTACACTTAATTTTTGCGTTTTAGAGGACTGCCCGTTATAAATAGTTCCGGCAGTGTTATTTTCGCGCGTGTTATTTTTGCGAGTTTGACCGATTGCCAAAATTACATGCACGTGAAAAGTTCATGTTTTACAGTAAAGCACTCTTTGTTGTGTAATTGCTGAGCTTCTGCAATGATCGTAATTACTAGACAAAACAGCCAGATCACCAAATTTAGCTCATCGGCAAAAACTTACTTGATCAAGCTGGTACTTATTCTGTTCTCTCATTCTTGCCTCCAAAATATATTCTACAAATTTTACATAAGGTTATGGAAAACAAGTTACAAAAAAAACATATTTAACCTTTGGCATTGTTGACTGTTAATTTCAACTTTTGACTAATTTATTTGTTCGGGAGAGTACGCATTCCAAATAAACTAAATTGACGTGACTTTGGCATGCACGAAGTACATGTGGGTGCCAAGGTACGATTAGGCGCTTGTTTTCTCTTTCCATAGACTCGAACACTTCGTTGTGGGAGTAGTTGTACAAGTTGCGATATGAATTACGCCATTGAAACGTTTTATCTGTAAAATAATGAATTTTGTCGCAAGCATGTAATTAAATTTGAAACTTTGAAGATCTATACCATTTCTTAACCCTTAGTCGGCTATTTCAGTTTAAATGCATCAACAAGATGGCGCTGGCCTCCTCGACACGCAGCGAGCCTCGACGAGTCGGCCTGGCATGACTATTGATTACTGATCATTATTAATTATTACTATTCATTACTATTCATTACTATTCATTGCTATTCAAAGCTAGTTGCATAGCATGACCATTCATTACTAATTATTACTAATTGGCATGACTCTTGATTACTAATCATTACTAATGATTCCTGCTCACTACCATTCATCACTGTTCGAAGTGAGTCTGCCTGACATGACTATTTATCACTAATCATTACTAATCGTACTAATGATTACTATTCACTACCATTCATTACTAG
>JAQIWG010003455.1:0-17849 GCA_034695025.1 Chamaedrilus cognettii
TAATACTTTGTAATATCACCATGACTGTTTATCACCAGTTTTTTTTCACCAGGTAAAAACATACAAAAAATGCGTTTGTCCGTAAACTTTTGGCCACAGCTGTATATAGTTAGCATATATATGATATATTAAAACAAAAAGCCGATATACGTTGGTTTAAGAACGGAACTTATATAGGTGTTGCAGTGTTAGACTAAATCTAAAAGACAATTGAGATTAGATTTTTTAATGCAAATAAGGTCAAATATGTCATTATTTACTGGTGTCACTGCTGCACAGTGATTATTTTGCTAAGTGGTTGCATTAGATCCCACATTGCAAAATAATCATAGTGCAGTAAAGAAATGAGTAAATGAGTCCTATCTCTCCCATGTTACAACAACAAGAACAAGACTATAGGCGAGCACACCATCCCTATATAAGTGTTCCAACTAACGTTGAAACTCGATGACTGGAAGCATTGCATATGCTATATATTGCTTCGATAGGCAAGTCAATTTGCTTGCTAGTAGTTTTGTATCTGAAGCTGTAGAGCATCATTCACATGCATAGAAAAAGTACTTTTTCCTAAGTCACATTTGAAACAAATGAAATTCATTCGCCAACCACTCTGACGTCATCATTCTGTTGACACGCGACGGTGCAGAGTTTCCAATAAAAATATGTGACTTTTCTAAGATTCTCTTACGGCAATCTTAAGAATAAAATTTTCGTAAGATCGCTTTCTGAATGAGGCCCCTGATTTGTACAGGAGCGAGCCGAACTGGATATGCTGCTTCAGCAGTTGAGAGCCTCCGAGGAAAGCAGGATGCTTAGTGAGTAGAACACTTGCAGAGTTCAGACTTTAACACTGCAGCTTCAATAAACTTAGATTCATTGACTTGCAATATATACTAATTTTGGTACTATTTTAGTTATTTGCATGAAGTGTACAAGTTTAGAGATATTTCTAAACATACATGATTCAGATGTATTGATTTATGTTTCAATTATGCTTGTACCGATGCATATGTAGAGTAATTACAGTAGTTATGTAAGAAGACAAGGTTTTATTTTAAATTATGAAATACTAATCAATTACATATGAAGCAACCTGATACTTGGTACCTATCCTGCACCCTGACATATATGGTAAAAGAAAAATGGACATTTTACTTGCACTGAATATTTTGTACACCAAATTTAAAGATGATTGAATATAGTTTCTAAATTATAAAAATTATACTATTTGAGCTACAACTAATTTTTTTCTTCATTTTCGATATATCTATATGTTTATTTAAAGCGCTTAAAATCTAATTCTATTTGAATTCTTAGCATCATCAGAGTTGTCGGAAGCGGAGAAGACGATCAAATTGCTGAAGACCAGCAAGGAATCGATTGAAAAGAAAGCTGGAAAACTGGCTAGTCCTTTTTCATTGCTGTTATGCATCGTACTCCTATTGATCAACAGTTAAATTACGTTTTAGTTAGAAGTTTGAGCTTGTAGCGAAACCGGTGTTAAGGGTTCTTTTCTAAAGCGGTTAAGTGTGTGCTTGTGACAAGTCTTCGCCTTGCTTTTTTATAAAAGAAAAATACTGTTAAATTGTGAGCACAATGCAAGGCAACAAGTTTGAATAAAAGTAGACTATCTCTCCTAAAAGACTTGCGCCTAGGTCTAACCTCTGCGCATGGACTAATGTATGGGTTGCAAATATATGCATGGAAACATTATTTTGACTAAAGTCCTCTAGAACTGTAGTCGTACTATAGTTCCTGAGGCACAGTCGGTGTCCACCAGCAATATTGAAGGTAAGAAATATGCAGCAAAGAGGTTTTCTTGAATATGCCAAGATGTGCAGCCTTGCTTGATTCTGCACAAATATTCAAGTTTTCTATCTGTGTAGGCTGCGGAGTTGGTTGCAGTGAAGGCACGCGCCGACGAGGTGGATGGACAGAGAGCAGCAGTGGAGGAGCACGCGAGGAAACTTGAGGTTTGCACTACGTTGCAGCAGCGGTCGTAGACTTGGTTTGTTTTGGAACCACGCAGTGGAGCATGATAGAGAAATGAATGGCATATGTGTATGACTGTACGTTGTACAGGGTTGTCATCTAGCGATACATTTTTAGCATCTGTCTGATTTCTGACATAATTTATTGTTCAATTAGATTTGTGTCAAATCATGCTGCATTCTGAGCAAAGCTTCAGAACAGCAACTCGTCCTTGCATTGTCTATCAGCTTCTTTGGTGAAAATGACTCCTTAATGCCGCCATCTTGCCACTCGTTTGTAGCTAATGGGTCGCAGCCTGCTGATGCGTGACGACGTAGGTCTGCACTGAAAGCCTATAATAAATTGGGTGGCAAGATGGCGGATCAGTATGATCATTTGTATGTGATTAATGCAAGGTGCAGTTCTTGTTCTGAAGTCTTTGATTCTAAATTTTACGAAAGAATTTGTGTTTAAAATCATTGTTATTTTGACTAGGACTGCAGCACTGTGCCACTGTTCAATGTTGATGTATCCGCATGTAACATGATCCTCAACTAAACATGATCCTCAACTAAACATGATCCTCAACTAAACAGGATCATGACATTGTTTAGTTGAGGACAGCACCTGATTTAGGTGTTGAAAAACAAATATTGTCACAAGACTTTTTTTCGCCAGGTTGTAGTTTTTTTCACCAAATTTGTTACACATTTTGTTCCCTTTGGGTGAACTGGAATATATCACATTTATTGCTCTGTTCATCACCATAGAGCCAGTGATTTAGGATCGAAGGATGAATAAAAAATTGGCCAAGGGCTTTCGCCAAATGAAAAAAAAAATTGCCAACTTAAAACTTTTTTTTTTCGGGCGATTATGTCGACTGGCAGATCAAGCCATGGTTGAGCGTGACCAAATGTATTTGACTTTTAGCAAAGCATAAATTGACTTTTTTGAGTTTAAATGTATTAGTGTTGGCCAGAGTTATAGAGGATCGAGTGCTGCGAATAAATTATCTAAGCTGGGCAACTGCTGAGGCCTTAAATACACATTCACTGCCAAGATGGCGGTAATTATGAACGACGTAACATAAACATTAGACCATTTATTCGCTTCGCTGCTATAATTCTAATTACTATGGTGTAGCCTATAGCTTGAAGGCGATAGCCTCTAAGTCTCTAAGCCTCTAGTATATATACACCGTGTCCCGATGAAAATGACCACACTTTAAACTTGTGAGAACTCGGTCACAAGTTATCAGATTGGTCTGAAATGTCATACACAACAACTGTAGCCATATCTACACCAACTTGGAAATGTGTAGACAAATGTGAGTGGTTTTGACGAAATTATGACTGGTTTAAAAAAGTGGCGAAATTTTTTTTTCCAACATTAGTTGCTGCATATTGTGTGCCTACTGTAAAGTTAAAAGCAAGTAGTACAGAAATTTAGTCACAGCTGATGTTCAAAGTGTCCTACTTGTTCGCGTACACATGGCAGAAGACGGGGGACTCCACTATTTGACTGCTGGATCTATGATTTTGTGATCAAACAGCTGCCACTTTTCAAGCAGACGAGTCGGGTGATTAACATCACGCAGACTAGTATGATAAACACCCTCCTCCTGTAGAGGTGTGGACTCTGCACTCCATATCTGAAGGTCATGCGGATAGAACCATGTCTTCTGTAATGTGTGCGCAAACAAGGAGGACACTATGAACATCAGCTGTGACTAAATTTCTGTACTGCTTGCTTAATACTTGACAGCAGGCACACAATACGCAGCAACGAATGTTGGAAACTTTTTTTTTTGGCACTTTTTTAAAAACAGTCATATTTTTGTCAAAACTACTCGCATTTGTCTACAAATATACAAGTTGGTGTAGATATGGCTACAGTTGTTGTGTATAACGTTACAGACCAATCTGGTAACTTTTGACCGAGTTATGACAAGTTTAAAGTGTGGCCATTTTCATCGGGACACGGTGTAGATGATGTAAATTTGGAGTCAAGACTAATGATAATTTTATATAGTTTTGTCTGTTTACAAATATTGGCAGTTGTGCAATAAAATTGTGTAATGCAGGTTCAGCTACAAGTCAAATCAAAGCGCATACAATCCTTGGAGGCGCAGCTTGTCCAAAGGTTAGTCCTATCGTGTTACCAGCTGGGGCTTATCGAGATACTAATCGCAATGTATTAGTTAATTATAATACTTAAGTTTGTTTGTAATCAAGAGATATGGCACTAATTAAACGCGTCAAATAGTTATCATTTGCTGTCACATTTCTATTGGGTATGCCGTAGACAATCAATAGGTTGTGATATCTGCAAATGAATGCATCGGACAAAATATTTACATTAGAATTGTCTGTGGAAGTACGGTAGTCGTCTAATGTTTTTAAAGAGTTTTATTGCAGCTGGGTGTGCTGACCTTATAGAAGTTTTTTTTTGTAGTTTACAGAAAATGTAGAACTAGTGTGTAGCACAAAGACATATATGCAGTCCAGTTTTGTGCACAAAACCACTCCCCCTTGTTTAGTCGCCTTTTACGACGTGCCTGGGGACCTCTGGGCTGCATGCCAATTCTTTGTTTCCCGGCCTGCAGGGGGTACACAACCTCTAGAAGGATAGTTACGCACCAGAACAAGACGCCATGTTTCACAATCATTCGAAAATGGTGGCCCAGCTATCCTTCTAAAGGTTGTGGCTAAAACTTGATGAATTCACTGATCTAATTAAAATTTTAATGTAGTCAGTGATAATTTTGTGACATGGCCCGCTCAGGCCGCATTCGGACGATGTCGTGGTGCTCAAACAAGAGCTTGCTAACTCACAGACTCTGATGGACGCCCTGATGCAGGAGCGAGACGAGCAGGTGGAACAACTGTCGAAACAGCTCGATGACATTCGCGAGAAATATCAACTGTTAGTGTTGGTTATTTTTGATAATTTGAGGGAAAAATTTGCTTGTAATACTTTTGGGAGTCTTGGTCATTGCTGGTTTGTACTTGAATATTGCTTGTTTGTAAATGAATATTAATTTTGAATGCTTCATTGACTGCGTGAATTGAAATGCTTCATTGACTGCGTATCAAATTAAACTCAGACTTAAAGTTATGCTTGGCGAGTTTTTTGGCGAAATATAATTTTTTGTCAAATTTTTGACCTAACATCATGATCAGCTTCGGATTGTTTGTTTCAATGCTGGTAACATGCGTAATAAGAGTGATGATTGATGACCTTATCTAACCCGAACCAGGTTGTTAAAATGTGGTACTCTAGGCCCACATCTAAATATTGTTGTTAGTAAATGTAAAGGATGCAAATTTGTCTTTTGGCAGGTAAGATCGGCTTAAAGTTCTAAAAAGCTTAAGCATTATACTAGTCTTTTGTACTATTTTAGAGGGCGGAAGCAGTTTACTAAGTTCTGTATTGATTATGTGATTATATCCCTTGCACTAAGAGATCCCACACGTCCTATGGGGGTGCAAGCCTTAACTTTATTTGAACAATTTTTGTTTCCTTGATGAATCTGTTTGTTCTGAACTATGTTAAGCTGTTAATGGATGATTTGTACGGCTTTTTGTCAGAACGGGTGAGAAAGTTCTGGAGCTTCAGGACAGAGTGTTGGCAGCTCCCAGAGAGGAAGAGATACACAGGTCATTCTAGTTGAATATGAGCTGTTTGAGGCTTTGAGTGCGTTATAGTTCGCTCTTTGAGGCTTTGAGAGCATATAGTTCACTTTTATACCTTTGTTAAATGTGAGTTGTTTGAGGCTTAGAGAGCATATAGTTTTTTCTATTTTTTTTCTATTTGTTTCTAGTTTTTTGTCAACTGTTGGCTCCACGTTATCGGTTACGGTTATAAGTATGAACATTTTTCTCTATTTTTTTTATTTTTTTATCTAGTTTTGCTTTGTTGAAGTTGTTAATTTGTAATTTTTTGTTTACTATGGGTTTTTGTGAGCTAAGCATCTGATTGTGAGCAATATTGCCATTTAAAATAGTTGTTAATACATTTCCATTCCTAATTACTTCAGTTAAAATTGTGAGATATTCTTTAATAAAATTATTTTAAAATTATTTGTTTATTATTTTAAATCTGAAGGTAGATTGCGGTATCTAATACTATTTAAGATAAATAGATTTTAGACTGTGAATTTTATTTTATTATGTAACTAAAATATGGTTTTTATTAATGAATTCTATTTGAAATCTATTAATAGTTTCTCTTATTGCAAGTTGTTCAATAGAGAGTTATTTGAACCATAGTTGAACGATTTAGGATTATTTGAATAACTCCCCAATATTGGCATGTTATTCAACAATCCTGGATCCATAATTTGCGAGATCTGATTGGATCGTGACGTCATTTTTGTTCTATGATTATTTAAGACCAAATAACTCTCGATTGAGCAACTGGGCCTCAATCCTATTGGTATTTAAGTCAAATTAATAGAGCAGGTATATTTACTCCAGCAAGTCGGGGAACAAAGAATAGACTTGCAGCCCAGAGCTCCCCGGGCGAGTCGTGAAAGGCGATTAGAGGGGGGAGCGGTTCTGAGGTGTCCCTTTTACTCAGATACCGTAGTAGTCTTTGATACTACACAAGGTCCTTAAAATTCAACCCCCCCACCCTAGAGCAGGTATCAGCTATCAATTCAGAATGTAGATTGTAGATTTGGACTGCGGAGGGGTAGAAGAACGAAAGAACTGTTTATTACGTTGTAGATTGTATAATGTATATTCTGATTTCTACTTGTGTATTTTATGACTGCTTGAAGGCTGCAGGCTCACGTCACTCAGTCTTCATCAGCCAGTGGACGGATGGAGCAGATCGTCATTGAGAAGGATGCCGCTCTCAGAGATCGTGACGTCACCATCTCATCCCTCACCCAGTCATTGGCCGACGCTGAACAAAGGCTTTCTAAGGAAGGAGCTCGCATTGCTGAGCTAGAGAGGACAGTGGGGCCGAGGGAAGGAACAGCAGATGAGCTTGCAGAGAAGTCTAGAGTGGACGAGGAGTGTAGACTGAAGATCAAGGAACGCGATGTTCGGATAGGTAGCAACTGTTTCCCTGAATTCTTGTAAAGACGCATGCACGAATTTTTGTTATTTGTCAGTCTGCATGAATTTTTAAATATTTGCTCGAGTATTATTTAGATTTTTTGTTATTTTTGAATCAGTCACGGTATGTGTATATTCTAATGTGTGTGTATGCTGCAGAGCGTGCTGTGATTTTGGACCTTGAAGATTTAGCTGTTGAGCTTTGTTTGTCATTCACGACATTGACTGATCTTATGTTTAGAATTAAAAATCGTGACCCCGAAAGCTGGCATCATGCTGTTGGCTTTTCTTAAAGAAGTACCGCAAGGTTCATGCATTACATTAAGCATACTTTTCTTGAAGAACGCTTGTATATATTCTATTTGACATTATTATTGTCTCTGCATATGGTATGTTGACAGGGCCTGATCTGCAACTTGAAAAATTAGCAAAAAATAGCTTAAAGACTTTTTTAGGCCATACTGTACTTTTTTTCACCTACTTATATACAAAATTTGTTCCCTTCGGGTGCACTGGAATATATCAAATTTATTGCTCTGTTCATCACCATAGTGCCAGTTATTGAGTTTCTAAGAACGAAGGGTGAATAAAGAATTGTTTGCTATTTGCCTTATAAAAGTGGAGGGGTCTCAGGCTGCGTTACGAGACAAGGATGGCAGCGTTGTTGTATTTAAAAGAAGAGAGCACGAACTGGAAAGTTTGCTTGCCGAGCGGCAGGCGGGCCTCGAGGGTAAGGAACAGGAGCTTGCCGCCTGCCAGGAACAGCTTGCCGAGTTGCGTCGGCAAGCTAGAGAACTGGCGGAGGAATTGTGTACCGTGAAAAATGAACTTTCTGAGGTTGGTTTGGCAATTGTTTGAAGCAAGGCTACATGCTTTTATAGCTATGGGCATCATTGCAAGAACTCTACATGCAGTCATTATTGTGCTTTATGCAACCAAAGAACATCATATGATTTATCAATTGCTTTTAAACTTTAATATGATGTTTTATTGTTGGGCCTTTTTTTTGCTTGATATATTGCTGTTATTTTTTTGTTAGCGATTTGCGGACATGGGACAGTGTTAGTAAATTTTTGAATTGTCGTTTATAACATTTGTTTCCTGAAAACTGTATGAGATTGGGTGTAGGGCTTTATTTTTTTTTATTCAGCTAAAAGTATAGTGTATTAATGTTCTATCAAAGAGATAAAATCCCCAAAACGATTCGCTTTATTCTATGCGTGTTTCAGTTAGATCGATTGTTATGAATAGCTGACGCAATTGAAAATTTTTTCATTCAATTTTGAGATATAATATAGGTGTTGTTGGTGTAGGCTAATTAGTGTTTTAATCGCATTTAAGATTGTGCAATCGTATCTAACTTAGCAATGTTGTCAAGTTTTTGAGATGTTTTTGTTGTAGATATAAAGTCCTAGTTTTTTTTATTTTGTCTTTTATTCCCACTACACCACAGCGAGTATAGTAATTAGGGCATCAAACTTTGAGTTCAGAGGACCAGGGTTCAAGTCCCCGCACCGGCAACTATGAAACCATGTGTTACTGGCCCTTCAGCAAGGCTGTTAAGCACACCAGTGTCGCTAGCTGAAAACCCCATGCCAGATAATTATGTATTTGGTTGGCGTCAGAAAGGGCAATCGGTCGTAAAAACCGAGGTCCAGCAGTCCTGAGGGCGGGCGAAAACGTGTTAACTTGTGTGAAAACATGGACGTTAACAGATTACATGATGAAACAGAGGTTAGATGGTTTTTTCATATTTTATTTTAAGATCTTTATGTTTGCTATTGTGTTTGTAGAAGATACGATTGTTTGAATGTGAGGCCATGCAGAAGCAATCTTCTCTGGAGAGGCTTCAGGAGAACTCAAAGTCACTGACTAACGCTAACTGTGCACAAGCCAAGCAGATTGCTGATCTAACCTGTAGGCTGGAAGTAGTGAACCTTTCATTTCATACGTCCGATGAGTCATTGGTGGAAAAGAATCAGAATGTGCAGGGGATTGGGTTGGAATCAAAGCAGGTCTAAATATTGCGAATGAAAATTGATGATTGAACAAATTCATAATTCTATTTGATTAAAAACATTGTTTAGTTTGTAGCACTTTTCTCTGTGTTTCTATAGATTGTAAATTTTAAGAATTGAATTTTGAAACCTATGTGTAGAAAATCTTGTCGTACTTTGGTCTACAAATTAATTTTTTTTGGACAATTTATTAAATTAAATTAAAATAATTTAAAGGGTTGCAGATAATTGAAAAGATTTGTATATACATGACTGCATTATGTGATATGAATCAGGTTGTTCATAGTTTAATCTTTTTTTTTAAGGACATGTCGGGTTCTGATTCTATGTCAGAGCAAGTCGATGGTTTAGAAAAGACGGTGGATGAGGCATTACAGAATTCTTCATCCACTCTACAGGTCTGAAAATGGCTGTTGGAATTGAAACTGATGGAATTTGGTGACAGCACACGTAAAACGTTCAATTTTTGACCTGCAAAATAGCTATTTAAAAGGCTGGCTAAATACTCTACTAATTTCTAGTGAAGTTTTCTGATAGAGGTTGTGTTAAATTTTCATTTATGTCGTTGATGACGCTTTTGTTGTTAATATTTAATTTGTGATTTTAATATTTGATATTATTAAGCATGCCATGATTTTTGTTCACAGTAGCTGGCTACAATGACCGAATAAGTTGTTTTATTTACAATTATAATAACATTGAGAACTTTATATAGCGAAGGTGTTTTGTCTTTTAGACATAATCAGTTTTCATCACCTCTTGTTGCCCAACGTTTTAACTGTTGCTTTAATTTTTAACTGTTCGTTTCAAGAACACTTTTATCGTATTTACCGGCTTCATGAGGCCTTTTCAGAGAAAACGTTTTTTTGCATCAATTGTTATAAAATCTCTAGATGCAGTAACGAGGATAACCACCAAATAATGATAATAATGCCTTTGAATATATTTTGGATTATGTGAATAGCCTGCAAAGAACCTGGATGAAGAAGTTAGCCGAGTCACCAAGTTAGAAGAACACATAGCAGCCTTACGTGAAAAAATGGTCGAACAACAGTTGAAGAACGCTGCTCTGTCTGGTGAACTGTCGGAAAAGGTAGATAGGCGCTTACAATTCATTATATCCACAAGTGGCTTATGAGCAATACAATGGCATTTCAACCTACTTTAAAAAGTTTCTACTCTGCATGTTAAAGTCATTTGCTGAAAAAAATTTGAACGACTTCAGCGTTTACATTTTTTTATGATTTATATTTTCACAAATGCCAATAGCTGCGAATATTGTCAATAACAAGCTATATATGACTATACTGCCAATATTGCCAATGTTGCCAATAATAGTAAGATGTTGAAAGGAAATCAATGTTTCTTTGCCTCGGTTTGACAATCTTTGTCAAAAAAGGCGGCTTGGATTTTTATTTTGTCTTCAGACTGTATTACTGGAGTGCGAGAAAAGAGCCAAAGCTGATTTGCAGGCTGAATTAGAGGATCAACTGAATCACTTGCGTGATGAATTGGAAGAGAAGGCTAGGTCTTTGGGCTCGGTATGCATTGTCTTGCTCTAGAAATGTATTTGATTATTTCGTAGAACTTGTTTATATAAATTCGGCTATTGTCCTAATTATTTTGATTTGTTTAAATAATTTAATTGTGCTGTTAGATTGTTTACACTTTTCATTTGTCAACGTTTTTTATGTAATGTATTTATGCATATTTTTTGTCTATAATGATTTGCATACTGTGCATTGTATTCACAGCACCATTTCAATTTATTTAGATCTAGGCTTCAATTCCTACGATGGTTGATTTGAATGTTTGCTGTTCTTGCCGTGTGTAGCTAAAAAGCAAGACAAATATAAACGATAGCTAGTCATGTGACGAATTATCGTTAATATTTTTCTTGAAAAATTTGCAGGATGCAATGTGTTTTGCAATTACAACACATTCTAGGATGACTACCTATTTTCTTAACAACCACAATGCAAATAGTCAGTCGCTTGTCGGTGAAGTCGTGCCATACAAGAAATTAGCCGAATAAACCTAGCACAGATTTTTTTAGCTTTCTGCCCAAGCTTTTTAAATGATGCAGCGTCCAGTTGTTCGCTAACTTTTAGGTGTTCATTCTGTTTTTCAATGAATCCAATATTTAATTTAAATTCTAAATTCTAAATTTAACGTAATATTAACATCGACGAGAGTTGCTGGATTTCAAATGCTCATTTCACATACAGATAAAATCGGAGATGAAGGAATGCCGTGTGATGTCGCACGGCATGGAGGATGAAATTGGTCAGTTCAAAAATAAGCTGCAGTCAAATGAGGCAAATCTCATCAAGCTACAGGGAGAGCTTGACCGAAAAGTGTGTCTGCCAAATTTTGACTCATTTCTTATGTTTTACATAATTGTCATACTGTGATTAAGATTACAAAATTGAAAGATCGCCTGGAAACATCAAAATAAAGTTGCAAGATTTCGGATGTTTGATACTTTTTTATAATTTTTATTATGATGCTTAGTGCTTAGACACACACACTCGCGTTTTGTGGCCGCATTCCCCGCTTACGCAGGGGTAGGCCATTTGCAACCATGCACCCCCGCCCTCCACTTTATCCTATCTGTCGCATCCTCTTAATATTATATATGTTCTTACTAACAAACAAAATTGAACCAGTGTTTTGAAGTGTCTGTCTGTTCTAAACTTTTATTTTATGTTTAACATTTTCACTATACATTTTTAACAGTAATCACAGATATTTTGTATAGAACAAGGATATTGACCGACTAGAAGGGGACAAGGTTGCATTGCAGCGACAACTTGACTCGGCTGTCGACACCGTTACGCAAAAAACGTCTCAACTCGAAGAGGTGATGCTAACTTTGTATTAATTTTTTCTTTGAGCTAGCCCAGCTTTATTTAGGCCTAACAATAGTTAATTTGAAATCAAGATCATGGATTCGTGTATTGTATAACCTGAGCATGGATTACACGTGTGTAGCGTACTTGCTACCGTAGCATGTGTGAAATACGCATGCTACGGATTTATTATTGAAGGTATTACCATTATTTTAGTTTATCGTGATTACTATTGGTCCAATGACAGTTCATCAACAGCATTGATAGAAGTCAAGCTTAGTGCAAGCATATGGCAATGGGCTGCAAGTGATTCAGATAAGATTTTATATAATACGCAAAGCATTGTTATTTTGTATGGAATAAATTAATGATAATAAATGAATCAGAAATGATGATCAGGCGAAAGCTAAACTGGGTTCAACTAAATGCCGTCCGTGAACAAAAAGTTACAAATTGTAATGTACGTGTCTTCTGATTTGATATGATGAATGCTTTGTAGATAAAATGGTGTGTTAAGTTAATAGGCTTAGCATCGTGGTTTAATAGACAATGCTTGCCAGTGGCTGTAATCAGAGTACAGAAGATCGAGTACTTCGAATGAATTATTTTTATCATCAATTTTTAAAGATTTTTGGTAGCGAACACTGTATCCTGTTTTTCACACTATACAAGAATTAACTAGATTTATCACTGGATAGCCGAGTTTCTTAAGAATAAATTTTACAATAGACGTCACAATTAATATCTCCCAAGACGTGACATAAATATCCAAATTCGATTATCTGAGCTGGGCATCTGCTAAGGTCTTAAATACACATTGAACAACAAAATGGCGGTAATTATGAACTACATAACATAAACATTGGACCATTCATTTGCATTACTACTGTATTCTAGTTACTATGGCTGTGATGCTTGTTGCATGATTGTCAATCAGACTCAGACAGCGTTGGAAGCTCAGGTTGCGAGGACGAAGGCTGACCATGATGCAGCGAGGGAAGAGGTGAAGAGGCTACAGTTGCAGATGACCACTCAGGTTTATCTAATGTTATTGACGTCATAGTTGCTGTAACATAGAGATTTGTTGTGTTGCTTATATGTGTTCAGTTACTTTGTAAAATATTATATCATTGTATTTATAATATGCGTACTCTGTGGCTATCAATGATAAGTCTTGTCGGCTCATGGACCCCCTGCAGGCCGGGGAACAACAAATTAGCTTGCAGCCCAGAGCTTCCCGGGCGATTCGTAAAGGCGATTATGGAAGGGGACGGTTCTGTGCTGGCTCTCTTGTGCAGAACCGGACTGTATATAGTATTTGTGCTACACGCTAAACTACAAAAAAAAAATAGTATAAATGTTGATGTAGCATAGAGATTTGTTCTGTGGCTTTTGTGTTCAGGTATTTTGTAAAATGTTACTATATTTCGAATGCGCTGACTCTTGTCTGCTCGTCGATTAATTATATGATGCACAATATAAACTGCATTTTCAATACGTCAGTTCGTTGATTTGACGCACAATTCGGAGATGAAAATGCAAAGATAACATCATCAGAAAATATTGATCAAAGAAATCCTCAGTGTACAGTGTTTTTAGTTGTAGGCTATGATTGTACTCATGTATTGATACCGTTGATATTTTTGTTGAATAAATTATACGGATAATATTGACTAATTTAGCCAATGTTGCATGGATGTGAATGAAATTATAGACAGTAAGCTGCATTCCTTTGTTGATTCTGAAGCATTAAAACTATTGACGTATTTACAAATTGCGTTTCTTCTTCTTCAGTGTTCTGCCACATGGCAGGTCTTTGGTGTCCAAACCTGCCACCCTAGCCAATCTTTGGCTACTTTAACGTTTAAGTTAAAATTACATTTACGTAATTTTAAAATGTAGCGTGATTTTAATAACGGTACTATGATGGTGATATGCAAAAAGGATAGTTTGTAGTTCATACTTTGCTTATGAAACCAGATAGAAGCATTGGATGGTGAGCGCAACAAGCTGATGCTAGAGGCACGTGACACAGAGACCAAGCTGACTCAGGCACAGAGCAAGCTCGCTGCAGCCACCAAGCAGAATGAAGCACTCCAGGCATCTCTCAGACTTGAAACGGTAACTTCTTAGCACTCTAATTTGATTGACCGATTTCCTTTGCTTAATCTTATACTTTTTTTTGTGATTTAATCACTTCACATGGTAGTGGCTTGCTGTGCTCGTGTAGCGTACAGTGCTATTTATAGTGTGTAATTGTCTGAGCAGCGATACAGGACATGTTACAGGAAAGTCATTGATCTGCGCAACGTGAAAGTTTCTGCCACATCATTCAATGACAGTAGGCTTAGCTGTCATGACACAGTTAGTCGGTGTTGAGAGGAGGGTGATCCACGCTCCACCATTTATTTGTCTAAAATTTCTTAGATTGTATCAAGCTCTAGAATTGTTCTCGACTGGCTATGGTGCTCTAGAAAATCGACCTGCATATTGTATTCATTTACTATTAGTGTTGTTGTTTTATTATTACTAAGATCGTTGCATATAGGCATATAGATCATGTGAGAGCAATTAAGGTTAATATATCGTGTAGGGATAGATGTTTGTATCTTATTTCTTGTATGGTGTATGTGGCAAAATATTTTTTCAGGATGGACTAAAAACAAAAATGATGGACACTGAGAAACATTTGCAAGCTCAGGTGCATATTTAGAATTCAATTGTTTGGTATTCTGGATTGTTTTAATTGTTTCGCTGAATATTCATTGTGACATTGTTTGTCACGAAATTTGCGTGAAATTTGTTTTGGTGTCTTCAATTAAGTTGTGAAGATATGTTAACAAGCCAGTATTCTTAGCCTATCACTTGCGCTACAGATGTAGACAGCATCTGAACTGATTGATATCAAACTAGCGAAAATAGATGGCGTCTGGATTAAAATCATCTGGATGTGATTGAATTAATGCTGTATATTTTGCAACTTACGTAAACGAATTTTTGACAACAAACTCTGAATTTACGTTTAACTTTAGCATATAAAGTTAATGTAATGACTTATTTTGGTAACTTAAATAATTTTAGTTACCAAAATTAATATCTGTATAGGTTAAAGTAGCGATTTGTTTGTATCCGCAGGTATCCGCTCTGACTCTGGAGCGTGATACGCTTGCTAAGAAAGTCGCTGATCTAAATCAAGCCATCCTGCCTCTTCAGTCACAGGTGGAATAAAAATAAATCAGACAATATTTCTTTTATGTAAGCTTCACTGCAGGCAATTAAATGTCATTCATCTAAAACGAAATTGAAACCAAATGATCATCAATGATTGTGCTAAAACTTGCTTCGTTTAATGAATTTTCAAGTGCATTTTTGAGCTTGCTATTATTTACTCTGAGCTAGCTATTATATGTATTTTTTTTATATATGATAGATTGCTATTATAAAGTTCTGCAGCAGCAGTATAGTTGCAGATTATGCAGCAGTATAGTTGCAGATTATGCAGCAGTATAGTTGCAGATTATGCAGCAATATAGTTGCAGATTATGCAGCAGTATAGTTGCAGATTATGCAGCAGTATAGTTGCAGATTATGCAGCAGTATAGTTGCAGATTATGCAGCAGTATGGTGGATTATGATATTTTTGATTACAGCAAGATGACAGAAGTAAAAGAGAACGAGAGCTTCTTACAAAGTTGTCAGAACAAGAAAGAATCAACAAGGGGGCGTCCGAAAATTTGGAGGTCTTGTCTATTTTGTAATTTTATATTGAGAAAACTCATGTACGAGTTACATTATGATAGTTGTTTTAAGGACTGCACTCTCCTCAAGTTAATACTGTAAAACATGAAATTTTTGCTGCATGTTATTTTCGCGGTTTTGCCCCTCAGAAATTTCACTACGTTTAATTTTCGCTCTTTTGAGGACTTCCCATTATAATGGCTTCCGCAGCTTTGTATTCGCTGCACGTAATTTTCTCGACTTTTCCCAATTCGCGAAAGTTACATTCGCTTGAAAATGTCAAGTTTTACAGTATGTCAAATAAAAAAAAATTAGTCACTTTGAAAAAAGTAATCGTATTATGCATTGATGTATAGAAATTGCCTGATTCTTTCTTGCTTATTTAGCTGATTTCTGAATAATTGTATTTTTTTGAAAGACGATTAAGAGTGAATTCTATAGACGTTCCTTTGTTCCAAACTTTACCTTTGGTTTAGATTAGGAGACAATTTCACGGCAGCTCTTAACTGCCGTTCAAAGTAACTCTTTGCTTAGTCCATTTGAATTGATATACACATCATTAAATTCAGATGACGTCATAGATTTTGAGCAAAATAACTTTCTGTTTAAACTGAATTCAAATTTACTTTTGTCTTTTGTTTTGTCTTGTGGAAATTTGTATTTTATTTTTTACTGATAAATATTATTGCAAGTTTTTCCCAATGGCACTGAAGGGCTGCCATTAAATTCCGTTTCTTAGCAAGAACTTTGCTTAGTCAGGCGTAAAGGTACGTCTATGGAATCCACCCTAAGTATTTTACTGATAAAGGCTTATTTAATTCAAATTTTCGATCAACTATAATTATCAGGTTGATCTTGGAATGAAACAGTTTATTAAAATTCTCTTTATAGTACTGTAGTCTTCTTAATTCTATTCAATGGCACAAATTTATCAGTTGTAAATTCAGAACAATTGTTACTTTTCTTCCATGAAATTTATCTTGCCTTAATTGATGTATTTTATGGTTAGGCTAAGGCATATGCCTTTTCGTAGAGTTTCTACTTTAGCTTGACCTTGTTACTTCGTTTTGTGAATTGATTCTTGTAATGACATTTGTGATGAAGTAATAAATGTGATTTTTTTTGTGCTTGTTCAGATCACTGAGAGATGTTGTGTATTTATAAAACTCTTGATATTGATTTTATTAAAATAGTCTTGAATATAGATGGATGATTAATATTAAATTGAATTTTATCCAGTCACAATTGGTGGTGCACAGAAGGAGAAGACCGTCGCTGAAATGCTGAAGATGGACGTCGAGCGATTGAAGCAGAAACAAGCGAGAGAGCTCGCTGTTGTGGAACAAGTTACTGTTGAGCTGACAGAGAAACTACAGAAAGTCGAACTGGTATAATTCACACACGTATTGCTTTGTTTTTAGGCTGATTCTATTTTGGACATGTGATTTATGGCGATGATCAGCGAGAATGTTGTTGTATTAATAGCTGTATCAGCTGATTTGTAGTTGTTTCTAACTTGTGTGGTGTTACCTGTTTCTAGACCGGAAATGAATTTGAAAGTGAAGCAAATCGATTAAAAGCTGACCTCGCGCTGCTACAGACTGAGAAGGTTTACTCGCTTCTTTGACTTTTTTTTTCACACGTAAAATAACTATCAACATTTTGATGTTTGAATCTTGAATCAATCTGGATTTTGTTGTGAGCTATAGGACTATACATTTATAAGTTTGTCAGCAAATGCTAATGTTTTGTAATCCTGAAAAAGCAAAGCGCCTTTCTGGTCATCTATTCTGTTAATGTCCATGTTTTCACACAGGTTAGACGTTTGCGCCCCGGTGAGGATTGCTAAAGCTGAGTTTCTATATGACCGGATGCCCTTCCTAACGCCAATCAAATAAATAATTATCTGGCTCAGGATTAGCAACTAGCGACACTTGTGTATTTAACAGCCTTCCTGAAAGGCCTGTAACGCCATGGTTTAGTTTTTGCAGCGCCGGGAGTTGAACCCTGATCTTTAGAACTCGCATCTGACGCCTTAACCACTACACCACAGTGCCTCGCTATGGCTGTGTGTTGTTTTGTAACGGCACGGATTATAAGAAGAGCGGACTCGATGTGCTTGGATTAAATACTTGGATAGCAAGTGACGCCAGATTAATACTTGGATAGCAAGTGACGCCAGATTAATACTTGGATAGCAAGTG
>JAQIWG010003456.1:0-17846 GCA_034695025.1 Chamaedrilus cognettii
TAACTTAAACTTCATAACAACCTAGGGTTCCATATCTGTGCAACTTTTCCACACCCACTCACGGGGGTCAAGGGTCATGCCATTAGCACCATTAGTCACCCCACTTAAGTAACATCAAGGGTCAAGGGTCAAGCCATTAACACCATTTTCACTGTTAGTCTATTTAAAAGTGCCATTTTCACTGTTAGTCTATTTAAAACCCGATCAGAACGCACTTTATTATCCTACTGAAATTTCTGCGGCACTGAATTTTCACACGTTTGAGGACTGCCCATTACATATGGCTTCTTCAGCTTTATTTACGCACATGTAGGTCTAATTTTTGCAAGTTTCACCGATTTGAAAAAATCGTGTAAATTCCATCCACGTGAAATTTGATGTTTTACAGCCTTACAGCTTTATATTTACATAATGTGAATGTTTTCTAGTTTTTTTTATATTAAATGTTTTATAGGCCCAGTTGAAGAACTTAATTCATTTTAAACGATAGGTGATCTGCAGAACCAATGAAACTCCTCGCCTAGTTTCGTTACTTTCTGATGAACTCTTTCCGTCCACATACAGCATTCTATATCTATCCAGTTTTCATACCAGTCGCAGCAAATCGCTTTATCCTTTGCTCTGATCTTTCGTCCAGATCCATATCCACGCGAGCTCACCGGCCTTTCCTTTTGCTTAGACATAGCCCCCCCTCCGCTCACTCTAGCTCCTCGATCACAGCCAGGCGACCAAAAAACATGCACCAGCCAAATTCCCGCCGCTTCGTCGTCAACGCAAGACCGCAACCCCGCCGTGCGATCCATCCCGTCGATTTTTCTACTTCACTCCCTCCCTGTCCCGCTCGACCCGTCCTTCTCGTTCTCTCGTCTTCTTAGTTAATAATTGTCAGAATTAGTGACATATGCCTCCAACTTCCAAAGCAAGCTCCAGCTATCGATAAAATGTCGGGGATTTAAATAAGTGGCGCGCCGTTTCTTTTCCGCTGCTGAGCCGTCGGCGTAGGGGTGGAGGGATCAACGTGGGCGGCTGCCGTCAGAGTGGGCGAAGGATTCTGAACTTCTGACGGGAATACAGTGAATACGGTGAATACGGTGAATACGGTGAATACGGTGAATACGGTGAATACGGTGAATACAGTGAATACAGTGAATACAGTGAATCATTCAAAATTAACTGCCGGTTGCTAGACTTCGATTTGAAGTGCGATTTTATCGTGTAGTCCGAATTAGCCAATGAGAATAATGAAAGAATTGTATCGAATAATCTGATTAATTAATTCGGACAACAAAATAAAATCGCACTTTAAATCGAAGTCTAGCACCCGGCCTTAAGTAGTCCTACTATATGGAAGCTCTTTTAGAAACCCGCGGCCCACTTTTAAAAACATTGACAACATTTTGCTTTTGTCATTAGGAGTAACATTTTTGTCACTGTTTAAAGGTTATGCTCACTTCTCTATAAAAAAGAAATCAACAATACGCATATAATTATGTCCTTTTAATTGTAAAATGACTGTTATCGTCAGATGACAAGAATTCACATGTGGATTGAGGAATAACATTAGCGATAATACAAGTAATCCTAGTTTTTGTGAGACTTTTTACTAGATCAATTGATTAGGATGACAACGAATATACCAAAATCACGCTAAATAGTCAGCCACGATGTTATCTATGATATTCGTTTTGTAATAAGGTTAGTAATGACTGATTTTCTCTTAATCGACATCGCAACAAATAAGTTATTTGGTGTGATGCCGATTAGGCCTAAGAGAAATTATTTGAGATAACCAAGCATTATCAATTTAGCTCAACCAATGTTAGGACAAGCGGTGGTAGAGTTATGGGGTCAAACTGCATTGACATGTGGCTTGACCCGATGCCAATGCACTGGCATCGGATAGGATAGCGTTGAGGAACAAAATTTTAGTTTAGGGTTCTAAGGGATCTAATAAATAAATACAAAATAATCAATACATTAGAAGGACTGAAGGAGGCGCTTTATACGGGTACCGGTATATTTTGATGTCTCGTAGATTTATAAGACCGGCCTCGATCATATTTCTGCAGTCGGTTGACGAAGCGAAACGAGTGAAAAGTAATTTCAAGGAATCTCATTGATTTGAGGACACTATGCCGAGACACAGGCATCGACAGTTCCGACATGATACTAAGGTATTCTTTTTAGGTCTTGCAAGTTTTCTCTTTAGGATAATTATTTTTCACCTTCATAATTATGCACTTTATTTTATTTTCATATTTGTGTGTTTCCAATATCATTTTGCATGCTTGTAGAAATAATTGTTCTGAACTCTTTTGGAGTTAAATTTGTATTAATGACGCTTAGCGACCTCAGAAAGTTGCGGCAGATTATTGAAAAAGTTGCGACAAGGTTGCAGGCAAAATCTGATTTTAAGCGAAAAATCTGAATGAATGAATATGCCGAAAATTGAAGAAAAGGTGAAAAAAGCAAAAAACATGATTGCGTTTCTCTAGATGCCTTACTGATAATTCAAAAAAGACAATTTCAAAGAAGTTTTTGGTGACAAAAATGACATTTTATGCAGAAACACGCTTAAATATAGCAAAATATGAGATTTTAAGCGGGAAATCGGAAAAAAAGCGAAAGTTGCAGAGAATCAAACAAACTAAAAAGTCGTGGAAAATCTGAAAATATACGAAAAACAGACGCAAAAACGCGATTGCAACTTTCTGAGGTCTCTAATGATGCATATTTTTGAACTTTAATTTAAAGTACGTTGCGTGTACTTTAAATGGCGACATTGTGCTGTTATTTATTTATTTGTCTCTTGCTGAGAACCTGAGGTTAGTTTGAATTGTTATCTTTGAATTTATCTTTTCTTAAACTATCAAACTTCCACCCAGTTACATTAGCAGTATTGTACGCTGAACATTTCTGTTCATCAGAATCGTTTCGAGGAAAGAAGGGAGCGAGTGGAGGGGGGTGAGGGGGGAGGGGACCGCAAAGGAGGTCGGCAGGACTACCGCCTCGCTCCGAAGGAAAGCAAGCTGTTCGAGCAGTACTATAAGGTATCGTACTCTAACATCTCTATGGTACTTACCCCCTGCAGGCCGGGGAGCAAAGATTTGGCTTGCAGCCCAGAGCTCCGCGGGTGAGTGGTAAAAGGCGACTAAAGAAGTGGGGGCGGTTCTGTGCCGGCTCTCTTGCGCGGAACCCGACTTTATATTATGTCCTTGTCCTACAAGCTAAACTAAAAAAAATAAATCTATGGCAAGTAATTACTTTGTAATCAACTGCTTATGCAGCGAATTTAATAATGGCAATGTCAGCAGACTTCTTGAACAACGAACTAAAAATGGCTATTTCATGTCTATGTATCATTCCTAATGTATTGAGACTTGAAGACCTGGGGCCTCATTTACGTACATTTCTTAAGATTTTTTGAAATCTTATCCTAACTGAAATTTAGAACAAATAAACTGCAATCGCCGACCGCCGTGACGTCATCATTCGGTTTGAGCTCGACCGTGTGGAGTTTCCAATAAAAAAGATAAGATTTGCCAAACATTCTCTTAAGACAATCTTATGACTAAGATTGTTATAAGATGCCTAAGTAAATGAGCCCCCTGGTATTTAACTTGAGAGCTTCATGACTGAAGTCACTGGTAAGCTGATTGGTCCTTCAGGGTCGGTCAATAGTTGACGGGGTAGGCTGGTGAAGTTACGGCGCCTGTGCTTGATGCTTTAGGGTCAGTCAATAGTTGACTCAGTAGGCTGTTGAAGTAACAGCGCCTGTGATTGGTCGTTCATGGTCAGTCAATAGTTGATTCTGTAGGCTGGCAAGGTAACGGCGCCTGTGATTGGTCGTTCAGGGTCAGTCAATAGTTGATTCTGTAAGCTGGCAAGGTAGCGCCGCCTGTGATTGGTCGTTCAGGATCAGTCAATAGTTGATTCTGTAAGCTGGCAAGGTAACGGCACCTGTGATTGGTCGTTCAGGGGCAGTCAATAGTTCCAGAGGATGAGTTTGACGGCATGATCAAGAAGCTTCAGCAGCCGCTTCCTTCGACATTTCGTATCACGGGCTTCACCAGGTCTGTTTGCATATGAGTTTATAATAAGTGATTTTTGATCTTTGTTGAGCAGAATAGCAAAATATGCTAATTAGGTGTACCCAGGGCTTGATCTGCCTGTCGCCAAAATCACCGAAAAAGAATTTTTTGAGCAGTTGGCGAATTTTTTTTTTCATTTGGCGAAAGCCCTTGGCGAATACTTCATTTATCCTTCGTTCTTAGAAGTTTAATAACTGGCTCTATGGTGATGAAAAGAGCAATAAATTTCAGATTTTCACGCGCACCCTAAGGGAACAAATGGTGCAACAAATTTGGCAAAAAAAAGTATGGCCTGGCAAATAAATATGTCTCTTTGGTCATTTTTGGAGAATTTTTTCCAAGACCCAGATCAGACCCTGAGTGTACAATACTACAAAAAAGTGTTTAAAAAGTGCATTCGCAGTTTGTACATTGAAATAGGTGTACTTGATTTAGATCAGTGTATCAGCACTCAGCAGTCTATGAATGTACTGGATGTAGTTCTTCACCACACGCTTGTGTATAATTTGATCAATTTTTGCTTTGAAAATGAGTTGCTGCGCTATTTTAAATTATCTGATTTTTTCCTTATGCTCGCCTATTTATCAGGCAGTGACTGAAAGTTTAACAGCCGTTTACTGTCGAGCTGGCTGATTGCGCGGTTTGAAGGGATGGCTAAAAAACTGAATATATATCACTAGGGTGGGTTTGCTATTGTTGTCATGCATTTAATTGTTGTTTCTAAAGCTGTTAAAGCCATGCAACCAGTATTTATGATGGTGCTTGCAGTCATGCGACGGAGATGCTGAGAATTATAAAGGGAGACTATCTGAAGGATCTCGTCAACATTGAGATCGACAATCGCGTTATTCAGCCGACCAAATGTCTGTCATGGTCGGTACTTCCGACTCACACTCATCCTGTAGCATGACTATTTTTTTTGCTTCTTGTGCTATGTAGCCTACTATGTAAACTGTGTATATTTTTGTGCTGTTAAATTGAGCTTGTATTTAGTGAATGGTTTTTTGAAGTTGGATAATAATTATTGTAATGTTTCTCAGCCAAAAATTACGTTGCGTTAGAATGAATTGCACTGATTGATACAAATTGCTTGCCGCTAGCGAAGTTAGCCACTTCAAAACTTCTTCCTCATTTTACTTGAGTCTGGATGAGCTGACTAGGAGAGTATGCAACTTATCAACTTTTATAATTTCTTCCTGAGTCTGCAGGTATCCGGGTGAGAGATGCAAGCGTGAGTAAGCAATTTTTACACTTTCTCCCTGGCTCTGCAGTTATCTGGGTTCACGAGTGAAGTAGGAGAGTATGCGATTTTCACATTTTATCTCTGGCTCTGCAGGTATCCGGGTGAGCTGGCATGGCAGCTAGATCTGGAGCGGAAGCTCATCC
Source organism: Chamaedrilus cognettii (assembly GCA_034695025.1). Classification (NCBI taxonomy): domain Eukaryota; kingdom Metazoa; phylum Annelida; class Clitellata; order Enchytraeida; family Enchytraeidae; genus Chamaedrilus; species Chamaedrilus cognettii. The sequence goes on from JAQIWG010003456.1 coordinate 5,478, forward strand.
GTCAGAACGACTCCCTGAAGCGTCTCCACAAGTTTCTCGTACAGGAGACAGAGAGCGTAGGTGTTCTAGGCCTTGAATTCTTTCATTGTATGCGATAGTGAGCTCAGTGATGTCATATTCCGCCAATAGGCAGATGTAATGCAGATAGTCAATTTTTCTTATTGAAGATGTTTCTGTGTGTTATCAGTGTATTCTGCTGATTTTGGAATCTGCGCAATATAAGTGATGTAAATCATTTAGATCGTTTTAAGTATGGCAAGGAATTTAAGATAGTACATCATTAGTAGTTTGTTAGTTTAAATAATTTGATTGTGCAAACCTTGTTTAAAAGTCCACTCTCAACTACGATCAACATGCTAACGCTAAAGAGATCTTTATAGCATGGGACACATGATATCGTGTGAAGCATCAACAAGTTGCTAGATTTTTTTAATCTGTTAATGATAGCATTAGCCATTGGTCTGATTGCTTTCTATTGTTTTCATATTTGTAACGTTGTTTTTTATATTTTTTATTACCTATCAGGCGTTGTACGTCTTACATTTGTCCTCAGTAAGCAATAGTAATTAAAGATTTGATTGATAATATGAATTAGTTGTGATCACACAGGGCAACATAAGTCGTCAGGAGGCAGTGAGCATGATCCCGCCGCTGCTGCTAGACATCGAACCACATCACAAGGTCAGCCACTCAGATCACTTCCTCGTTATGTAACGAAGTTTACATGCAACCGATTATCTGGATGAAGAGCACTCTCATTTTACAAGCATTAATGGTTGTGACAAAATGTCCAGATTATTTGGGTCCTCATTAACGCAAGATGTTTGGATGCGCAGATATATTAATTGTAAGCTTATTCACAGAATTTTAAAGAGCAAATATGTATTGATTTGACTAAATGTCCTTTCTATGAGACATTGACAGCGGTTGATTTTATTTGATGACACCTGACATACTTATGATTCACAGAGATCTGAGTACAGTCGAAAACAGGGTAAAGATTCTGATCAGTAAAACAGTTTAGAGATGATAGTACTCCTATCTTGTTTTATCAGTATGGCTTTGGTTTATTGTCTGTATTTAAATAGTTCAATCCTCTGTTCTGCGCATATGCAGGTGCTGGACATGTGTGCCGCGCCCGGGTCTAAGACTGCACAACTCATCGAGATGCTGCACGGCGACGAATCAAAGGGAGCGCCCGGTTAGAACTTTTTTTCTTGAATCTGTGAATGATCTCGTATAATTATCAGCTGTTTTTCTGTGAGCATTTTGACAATCTTGTAAAAGTTGAATTTATTTGCCACGAGCATCTTATATAAAGATGTTATTAGACACCTGAGACCGCATTTATAAATAAACCACCAATTGATAAGTAAAAATGTTACTAAGTATATTTTTTAATGTTTGGTATGTAACTGTATAGTGTAGGCTAACATATTGGATCGCTTTATCTTGAATCTCATTTATTGCTCTGTCACTATGTGATAGAATTCAATAAAATGTCTAAATAAATTAATCGCGTGATCTAGCTGTGTAACTAAAGCTTGCTTGGCCCTGTGCAGAGATCTATGTAATTGGTTTTGTGCAGAGATCTATGTGATTGGTTGTGTGCAGAGGGCTATGTGATTGGTTGTGTGCAGAGGGCTATGTGATAGCGAATGACAGTGACAACAAGCGCTGCTACCTCATGGTTCATCAGATCGGCCGACTGGGCAGTCCTAACTACGCCGTCGTCAACATGGATGCCTCCAACTTGCCAAACCTTGCCCACCAGGTATATTAGCAACCTGCCAAATCTCGCATGACAGACATGTTGTTAGCCTGCCTATCTTAGCTCCCGTATCTGCCACTAGTGTACTAAATGGACCTAACGGCGCTTTTGATAGGTATATCAGTGCATAGCCCGACCGTGAAGATTGTTACAGTACGAGTTTTAGGATTAAAGCCTGCGAAAAAGTTTGATTATATTACAGGAATCAATTGGTTCAGTGTAAATTTATGCAGTTTGTTAACTATTTCAGTGTAATCAGATGTTTGTTATGCAGTTTGTTAACTATTTCAGTGTAATCAGATGTTTTGCTGATTCTGCAGTGATTTTGTTAACTGCACTTGTAGACACTGGCTGGGAAGTATGAGGCGGTCAAGTTTGACAGGATTCTCTGTGACGTGCCATGCAGGTATATTCACTCACTGCACACGATGCAGAGACTGAAGAACTGTGATTTCTCAGTGTATCAAAATGCCTCTGTGGCTTATAGCTAGTGGAGTGTCTAAATGAAATTATTTTTGCACTGTGTTTGTGTTTCTTGCACGGTATTTATATGACTTTTGTTTGTATAGCCTACTAGATATTATGCTTCCATTCTAAACATACTCGTTTGCGCGCTCAGATCCATCTCATTAACTAATAGTTAACTTTGATGTTTAGAATAATATGCTCTGTTATTGTTACGTTTTTTATTACAGTTTTTCTAGTTTCTTAATTTTGAATGTAACTGCTAAGCGTACATCAAGGTATCCAATTTTAGAGGCGATCATTTAGCGTAGAGTACCCAGTATGAATTACTCTGCATCGTGTTATTTGTGAACTTTAAGGTCTAAGCTGTGCTTTGTAGTTTAAAATTTTATGATTTTCTACTGATTTAAGAGACAGTTCTAACATCTAATTTAATGCATCCTTACCATTTTCAGTGGCGACGGAACGCTCCGGAAGAATGTCGATGCCTGGCATCGCTGGAACCCCAATGTGGGGCATGGACTGCACAAGTTTGTCTTCAGTTCTGCTCCTAATATTCTTGAGTGGTGTATATTCCAGATAAATAACATTTTAACTCGATGAGAAGCAAATGATGTTTAGCAAAGTAAAGTTATATCGTCGTGTTGTATTTAAATTTAAGACTCTTGATTGATTTTGTAAGGCCTAAAAGAACTGTATTTTAGATTGACAGATCAAACAACCAAGTTTCTTCAATGCTAATTGTTCATGATTGGGCTGCCATTCTTCGTCACGTCTCTTCTGTCTAAAATCATTTTAGATTATAAATTCTAAGGCACTTTCATTCATCATTTACGTTCTACGTCCACTTTTCCGTGCTAGCGCAAGTTGGATGCTCCCACGATGGGATTTGTGGAGGAGTCTCATCGTCAAAAACGTCCAATTTGTGCTACCACGGAAAAGTGGACGTAAAACGTCAATGATGAATGACGATGAATGAAAGCGCCCTGGAGTTGCTTTGAACTTGAACTTAATATGGCGCTATATTGAATTGGCCTTCTATATTTGAGTTAGTATTGATGCCATAAATTATTTCGACGCGTTATTGTCGGGCGCAGTCTGCAGATCCGCATTCTGCGGCGCGGCCTGTCGCTGCTGGCGGAGGGGGGCAGGCTCGTCTACTCCACCTGCTCCTTCAACCCCGTGGAGAACGAGGCCGTGCTCGTCCACGTCCTTCGGCTGATGAAGGGTCAGTCCTTGATTTTTGTCCTTCGTAGCTTTGTTCTTTATATTTGGTCCTTCCACTGCGTTCCTGAGTATATTTTGTTATAGATTGAAAGGTGAGTCTCCATGCTTGATCTTTGTCCTTTATTTGAATCTTTGTTCTTTGTGTGTTGATTTTTGGTTCTGTTTCACAACATATTTTGGAGTTTGTAAAATTTAAGTGCTGGTGACTGCGGATATGGATCATGACTAACAGCAACCGTGTCAATGGCAGTGATAAGGTGCAGTGTGTTACAAACTGAGGGTTAAGAAATAGTTCCATGTAACAATTTTTATTTTGGAACGGAACATTTAATTGTAAAGGAACGTATAGTTGTATCGGAACGGAGCGTATAATATGTACGTCTTTGGACTCCATGTCACTCGCTATCACTAGCCTGAGTAAATCTGTGTAAAACTGCTGCAGTATCACGCAGTCTTGTGACGATGACGCTCCCTTGTACTTTCAGGTACTGTAGAGTTAGTGGATGTGTCGGAGCGACTGCCAGGTCTGCTGAGGGAAAAGGGACGGGACAGCTGGAGGGTATGATCTATCACTTGCATGTCAGATTTCAATCTAAGATTAAACGTCACTTATTGAATTTTACTTATTAAACGTTACTTATTAAAGTGACTGAGTGCTGAAGTGTTAAGTAACAGTTGTTATGGACCTAATGTTATGCGGCATAATTGTTGCGTGGCTTGCGGTCCAGGTTATGACGAAGAGCGGGGAATGGTTCGAGACGTTTGCCGATGTCCCGGAGACCCTGCACACTCAGATTGCTCCGTCGTCCTTCCCCCCGACGACGGAGGAGGCGCAGGCTTTTGGCCTGCACAAGTGGTACGTTCTTAACGCTGTATAATTGTAGCAGGTAAGAGCAAACGTCTGTCTAGAAGGAACGTTGGCTGTCTAGCATTGCTGACGCACACGGTTTACAAAAAGGTCAAGCATCCCATAATGGCTGGATGTTTTCTAAACTTCTATTAGCCATAAAAAGTAAAACCAATTTTGGCAGTCATTTGTAACATAGGGTACACTCAATGATATTCAATATTGTGGAGCAAATGTCAATCTATTTTTTGTCTCCCATGCACTAGTCTTCAGTCTCATGCGCCTCTCTTTACTCACTTCGATCAACAGAGCTGCGTCGTGGCATGGCCAAACCGTCAGATAGCATTCTCCTAAATATTTAGGAAATTATTTAAGGAGATTAAGTTACTCCCGTATTGACCTAGAGCTTTAAATTTTAATATTTAGTAGCTGCGGTTTGTTCTTTTTCTTTCAGTCTGCGCATCCTGCCGCACAAACAAGACTCTGGCGCTTTCTTTGTCGCCGTGCTGCGTCGTGTCACCGTGGCAACGACCTCAAGCAATGCAGCCAATGGCTCGTCGGATGACGTTTCTACGGCAATCAACAAGGGTGTGTTTATTCTTTCATATTGATTCATGTTTTTTATTTTTTATCTTAGTCAGTTCACTAAATACATTTATCCCTTACCTCATTCAGTTTTTTTTCCGTTTAAAATTATTTGATACGTGCAATTGCAATATTTGATGTTATTTAAAATCATGGCACATATAACAATTACCAATTACCAAATCAACTTTACATGTTATGTTGTTCTATTAAGATTTTTACTAGCATTCTGCTTTTCTTATGTTGCGCTTCTGTTGCACAGTTTCTGTTATTAATTAATATTCCTGCTTCTTCGCATTCATTCCTATTCAGGATTTCTGATATGTGTACTACACATATCAGATATTTTGGGGATTTGTGTTGCAGACAGTGCAGCGGAAGAGAAGCTTTCCACTGAAGAAGTGGAACAAGTGGCGGAAGCGTCGAGTAGAGATGTGGCGTCACTGTCGCAGACTGGAGTGGCTGTGAAGCGGCGAGCAGAGGAAGATCTGGAAAACAGCAGGCAAGCGGAATCATTTAACTACATGTTCAATCCTTCAACACTGACTGTACAAGGTGCTACTATGTAAATGTTGCTTTGTGACGATTAAATAAGCGAATACTAAATGATTGGTTAATTAGATTTTTTTATATATATTTTTCATCAGCTTAATTAAATTACTAACATTTTACTAACATCTCTGATTTCAAGTGCGAGAGATGCCAATTCGAATCTCGGCCGCAGCAAAGATTTTGAGTCACTTCGTGCACCCTTTGGTAATGGTGTGGTTTAAATTCGTCAGCCACGAGTGTTTTACAGCAATACGTAAGATAAGGATAAATTGGAGTATAATACAGTGTTTGCAGAACATCATATGACACAATATTCCAAACACGTCCCAACATACCTAGACCTCTGGACACTCTGCCCACGGCATGATTTATATGTTCTTTTCATTTTAATAGGAATAGCTTCCTGCCAGATACGGTGGAACCACCACCAGTGACCATCAGCTGGTGAAATGGGGCATCGCCTTTTCTCGCAAGGGGTTAAAACAACAGCAACAACAACTAAGCTATTTGTGTTTTGTTCATTACATGTGAACACCGTTATCATAAATAATTTTGTTTGCTTTTGGTTTGATTAGGTGTTTAGTGAAACTGCCCAATTCGTGTACATGTTGCTCTATTTGAGTTTTAGCAGGCAAACTATCGGTTAGCCATGAGTCTCTATTGAAGGCGATTTCTGTTGTCTTAGGCTCGTCGGATGCTGCCAACGTTATATTCCAATCTGTGTTCAGGGGTGGACCTTTTAGGAAGAAGCCGCGTCACCTGGGTTACAAGGAAGATCCATTCATCTTTCTGAAACAGGAAGACAAGATGTGGCTACCCATACAGTGAGAAGTGCCCTTTTTGTATTTTTTCCTTGGCTTCAAATTTTAACATTTAAATTTTGACATTAAATAATAGCAAGATTTTTCTGCATGTAGAAACTGACAAGAAGGCCATGGAACTTTCTAAATTAAACTGGAGTCATATTGCATTCAAACTCCATGATGTCTTGCTGTTGGGACTACTGCAAGCTGGGAAAAAAGAATTGGCGTGCAGCCAAGAGCTCCGCGGGCGAGTCGTGCAAGGCGACTAAAGAGGTCGAGCGATCTGTGCGTGGCCCCCCCACACGGACTAAACTGTAATAGTCTTCGTTACTACACATGATCCTTAAACTCTTAGAACCAAACCACGCTTGTTGTTGGACCGGATGCACATTACAATCATCAGCATTCAAGCCTGCTACTGAAAGATGCTTGGATTGTGATCGGAGAGTTTGAAAAATATTGATCAATTAAATCGCAACACATTATCGTGCAAAATGTTTGATTCATCTCGGTTTACTTTAGCAGGATGGTGTATTCAAAGCGTTTGATGGTTATTCCTTCTGACTTGATCTTGTTTCCAGGGAGTTCTTTGGCATCTCGCCAGAGTTTCCCTTCGCTCAGCTCATGGTACGCTGTGAGACCGGCAAGAAGCGCAACGTGTACTTTGTGTCAAAGGCGGTCAAGGACCTTGTGCAGCTCAACGAGGGCAACTTCAAGGTCAAGTCTGGTCTTTATTCTTTGATAAACACATTTGCTTAAAAATTCTGTAGTCAAACTCAAGGGTACTGGCAAAACTTCATGTATTCTCACTTAGGCCCAGTTGTTCTATAGAGAGTTATTTGAACCATAGTCGAACGATCTAGGATTATTTGAATATTTCCCCAGTATTGGCGTGTTATTCCAACAATCCTAGATCTGATTTGCGAGATGATTGGATCGTGACGTCATTTTTGTCCTATAATTATTTAAAACCAAATAACTGTATTGAACAACTGGGCCTTAATGGTGTTTCTTTAATTGCAAGTTTCTGCTGTATATTTGTTTGTTTTCTGCTATTTTCTTTTTATTTAGCGTGTTTATTTATTACAGTTCATCAACCTCGGTGTCAAGATACTCAGTCGCAGTTCGTCCAAGGCGGTCGAATGTGAATTTCGTCTCGTCCAAGATGTCAGTATATTTATTTCTGACTGCAAGTCGTGTCCCACGACCGAATTATCATAAAATAGTCACAATTCATTTCATTTTACCTTTTTAAAAATCAGAAGAAAAATTTGAGCAAACTGGCAACAAAAAAAGAATCATGTAACGTGAAATAATAAATCTCATATAATAACTTAACTACACACTAAAATCTAGATTACTGACATTCATTTTAAGAGTAATACAAATTTGACATTTGTGAAAGTATTGCGTATGTCAAGAAGTTTGTGGATTTTTGGTTATTTAGATTATTTGTATTTTATACGCACTCTTTTAGTTTGCGTAATGGGTTTTATTTCAGGGCTCTCATTGGCTGAAATGACGTGGGGGGGTCGACATTTTATGAGTCGGGGTAGCTTGAAACATTGATTTGACGGGGTCAATTTTCTGTAAAGGTGGGAGAATCCGCGAGAATATGTGGATGGGGGTGGGACGGTGTGAAGGGGAGTAGCAACGGACATGTTTCAAAAATTACTGCCTTTCTCTCCCCTCAAAGTTACTATGTCACAACATAGAAACATGAAGTGGTTGGAAAACTTAGGTGACAATGAAAATAAGAAAAATAGGACGTTGAAAATGATACAAAAAACTGGAGGGGTTGAAAAGTCTCAGAACTCGACCACCCCATTAATGCTTTTTTCTTTTGATATGAAAGGTTTGAAAGATGAGGTGGGGGGAATCAAACTTCGTCAAACCCCTCGTCGATGTGAACCCTATTTTATTTATTTTGTATATACTGTTGTCGCACGTGCAGGGTCTGCACATATTGTTTCCGTACATCACAAAGAGGATCGTGAGGTTCGCGGAGGTGCAGGACGTCGTCACTCTGCTCAGCTCTGAGAACCCCTACGTCAATCGCATGTCTGCGTCCACGCAGAACCAGATGGAAAACATGGGTCAGTGTACGGGCAGATACAGGTCACGGTAATCATGTGTCTGCGTCCACACGGAACCGGATGGAAAACAGGGATCAGTGTACGAGCAGTGGGTGCGGTGAATGAAATCAATTCACACCAATCGCATATCTTCATCCACACGGAATCAAATTTGCATTAGTATGTGTCTGTAGGTCAGTCGATTGCAAGGATTTTTTCTAAATTAGAATGTAACACTGCTGAATCTAATTTAGCCTCGTTATTTTTGGCATTAAATTCTTAGAATAAAATTTTATAGTGGTATAACATTATAATTTTTCATAATGTAAAATATCATTGTAAATTATCACAAGCCGCCATATGACATTTTAAAAAATGTATAGCTTTGTTATTTAATGTCCGAATTAAAGCCTTTCGATCAACTAACACGCTTAGACATTATGTTTTTGCCACTAGAAGGCATTTGCTGCATTTCCAAACTCCTTCTGCAATTGTTCTTTTCTCTCCTTTAGGTCAGGGTGGTTGCGTCTTCATCTATGAGCCAGAACAGAGGTGGGCTTAAATATTGTTTTGCTGGTAACATATTAATTTAACTATAATTATTTCTATCAGCGAGGCGCTGTGGTGTAGTGGTTAAGGCGTCGGACTTTGAGTCCAGAGGACCAGGGTTCAAGTCCCCGCACTGGCAACTATGAAACCATGCGTTACAGGTTCTTCAGCAAGGCTGTTAAGCACACAAGTGTCTCTAGCTGTTAACCCCGTGCCAGATAATTATTTATTTGGTTGGCGTCAAGAACTGCATCTGGCCGTAAAAACCCAGCTCCAGCAGTCCTGATCAGGACGGGCAAAAACGTGTAAACCAGTGTGAAAGCATGGACAATAACAGATTACGCGATAAAAAGAAGAGTTAGTTAATTAGTCTATAATTGTATCTGTGTTAAATGCTATGATATGCTTTATAGCTAGATATATTTTGAAGATGCACTCTTTAGCTATTCTGATACAATATCAGGTTTATTAAACTTGTTGTAGTACTAATATCATTTGTGACTGGGCCGCTTGTGGGTCGGAAATACAGATAATACACTTGCGATATCTGTATCTCTCATGCGAAACATAATTATGCTGAAGAGTTTATGATTATTGACATAGGCTTTGCGGTCGTTTTGTAGTGTAGTACCTGTTCTGTGACAACAACAAAATTGTTAAAAATTAACTAAAGCTATATTTGTCATAGGCCTTACTTCTTTCACCGAGTGAATCCTGTCATATGTCTCGTCTGATGCACTGGAATTAATTAAGTATATTTCTCTGTTCATCACCATTATAACCAATTAAACGCTTAAGGCCGAAGGATCAATTGAAAATTCACCAAAAGCTCTTGATAAATGGGAAAAAGTTTTTCAAACTGCCCATGAAGTTTTTTTTTGGCATTTAGCATAACAAGTCGTAATTTATGTATATATATATTTTGATGATGTGTAGGGCGGAGGGGCCGCAGTGTCCCCTGGTGCTGTGTGGCTGGAAGGGAAAGGTGTCCTGTCGATCTTTCCTGCCGAAGAACGACCGCGGCCATTTCCTTCGACTCTGTGGCGTGGAGCTACAGGAGAAAGGTTGGCTGGCTTGGAATATTTCTTTTAGAAAGACGTTTTAAACCGTTTTGTTCTGAGGTCAAACTCAAGAGTTTTATTAATGCTGATTGCTTTAATGATTGCAAGTTCTGTTGAGACTGTACAAGAGAAGTTTCTATTTTCTTCTAATCTTGGGGCTATAGTTTGGATAAGTAATTGTATTCGATGCTAGTTGGTTTTTTGCAGAATCATCTGGATTTCATTAACAATGAATTAGAATATATCGCTGATGTTTCAGAATGACCACTACAACACAGCGAAGCGCTTTGGTGTGGTGTTTAGGGCATCGGACTAAGAGTCCAGTTGACCTGGGTTCAAGTCCCCACGCCGGCAGCTATGAAACCATGCGTTGAAGGCCTTTCAGCAAGGTTGTTAAACACATAGGTGTCACTAGCTGCTAACGTACCAGATAATAATTTATTTAGTTGGCATCAGGAAGGGCATCTGGCCATCAAAGCCCAGCTCCTGCGGTCCTGATCTGGGCACAAAAGTCTAAACCTGTGTGAAAACATGGACATTAGCAGATTAGATGACAAAAAAGGAGGTTAGTTATATTCAAAATGAACCATAATGAACATAATAGTAACGATAAATAATTGTCTAAGCAAACATTTGGTGTCGATATTGAACATTGCAATAAATGAACAGCAAGGATCAGTTAGGATAGGTAAGGATTAGTTTGTTTAAGTGACCACTTTCGCCGCTTGCTTTTAGACGCGACGACGAGCGAAGTCGCTGCCTCTAATGAAGAGCTCTCTGCAGTCGGTGACGATGAAGAAAAAGAAGAAGAAGATAATGAGCCCAGCGATGCAGAGGCAAAGGAGGAGAGTGAAGGCTTAATGATCGAAGGTGGGACAGACCTCATGTTGAGATATTTTGTGAACAGCAACTCTGAAATAAATAAATAAATGAAATAAACTAAATAATTTTATGTTGTTGGACAGAGAGGCTGTTGTATGAAATCCTATTGAGTAGTAACCGCCTTCACATATATGACGATGACTGGGACGGTCAAGGTTTTGGCATGAGAGAGTGTCATAGTTAATCAAAACCTGTTTTGATGGAACGAATACTCGTAATAACGGAATATTAAGACACTTTTTCGTTTTAAATAAATTTTTGTGCTATCGATTGTTCAAATTGCTTCTGTTGCTCTTGAACCCCCTATTGTTTTTAGTTGCCCTGTGACTTCATCAATAATATTGCATCCGTTCTGTTTTATTTTTACATCAGAGTTCGTTGTTTCATGGGGCTGTTTTATTAAAGCTTTGTTACTGTACAAAGGTGCTTGCTATGTAATGCTATACATGATAAAAATTTACTGTAGATTAGAATTCAGTCATGCTTGTATGATACTTAGTGATAATTTTGATTCATACTTTAAATCGTAGCGCTGTTGTTGTAGGGCCTGATGACCAGGAGGAGGAGCCAAATGAAAAGAAACCGGATCAGAGCGACCAATCAAAAGAGGCTCTTAATGTGATTGACGGTTCTGATGAAAAAGAGACGGATGCCAAGACTGTCTCCTGAATTTAATCTAGGACAGATTATAATATTGTATGAATACAAGGAAACATCACAGGATCGGATGTAAACCATTCTGTCCATGTGCTGGCGATGACTTTGGGTGCAGAACAGACATTAGACATTGAGAGTGACTGCTGCTTGAACCTTTGAAAACTTATGAAATTTGGATCTTAAGCTGGTTCTTAGTTGAATTTTAAGTTATTTTTTTCTTGATTATTTGATTCTTATAACGAAACCCTGCAAGTACCGCTCCCATTTCGAATATAATTTTGATAATCTTGACTAACCTTAATCCTAACCCAGCCCTAACCCTAACTCGATAACCCTACGATAATTTGAGGTCAAAAAGGGCCTCTCCACGATGTACAATAGCGGGTATACAATAATTATCGTACGTACGACAATTTTGAGGGAGGCAAAATCATGTTTCTATACATGTTACATTTTTGGGATTTGAAAAAATTTCGTCAGCACCCCTTTGCTCGCGATTTTTTTTGGCCGCTTTTCAGGTTGTACGATCATTTTGCTCAACATTATCGTACATTTGGGCCTTTTGTACGATAATTCAACTTTAAAAAATTGGCAACACTGAACTTCGTGTTGTCAAAATGGCGGCGCCCATGGCGAGGAATAGAAACAACAAATCATTCGAAAATAGGTATTTAGGCACCTCTTTCGTTAATGGAAAATCTTGTCTAAATTAATCATACAAATAAATTTGTTGAGCTATTTTAAAATACAGCATTTACTACATTAGAAGGTGTATTTTTATAATAAAAACTGTTAACCTAATAAGATGCCGGTACTGTGGTGGCTACCGGATTGGTCGACGGCGAAATCGCCGACCGTCGCGTTTCGCATTTTCGTGTTAATCGCCGACTTATAG
>JAQIWG010003457.1:0-17839 GCA_034695025.1 Chamaedrilus cognettii
ATTTTAACGCGTTATTTTCTCACGCGTTATTTTCTATTTGTTGCAGCGTGTCCTGCTGACACCGTCCGCTTGACTTCACCTGCGCTGCTCTCCTATCTTCGCTAATGCCCAGCCAGAATCTGTCCCTAACCTCTCTGTAACAAGAGCGGACGGGGCGTGGAGGTCACTGCGGACGCGTGGAGGTCACTAGGGGGCGTGGAAGTCACTGGGGCATGATGAATGTCGGGGCAGAGGTGGGGGCCCAGCGGACATGGGAGGACTCAACTTGCCGTACAGTGACGATGGATGGATGAACTGCAGCCGAAGGGAGCACATTAGCAAGTCTTGCGTCATGTGCTTCTGGGTCGGGCGAGTGGCTCAGCGCTCCGCCATGCGCTTCGCTGGGCTTGCAGCCCCTGCAAGCCGGGGAACAAGGAATTGGCTTGCAGCCCAGAGCTCCCCGGGCGAGTGGTTCAGCGCTCTGCCATGCACTTCGCTGGGCCAGGCGCTTCGCTGGCTGGTACTCGGGGAGAGAGCGGTCTGGCGTTTATGAGCGAAGTTGGTCGAAGAGTAGCAGCACGTATTGATGAGAGGTGCGCCGCCGCCTTCCTGAAGCAGCGCTCGCTCCCCCTGGCGGCGCAGCGAGGGAACGCCGCGCAGTGTTGGCAACTCTCGCCCCCAGCTCCAGTGACGCAGGCTGTTCATTGCTGTAAAACATGAAATTTTTGCTGCATGTTATTTTGGCGGTTTTGCCTTTCCGAAATTTTTGTTTATTTCGCTGCATGTAATTTTGGCGAGTTTGACCGATTCGCGAAATTCGCCAAAATGCCATTGCACGCGAAAATTTCATGTTCTACCGTCCTGTGTGCTGGTTCCTGTTTCGCTGTTTAGCACAGCTGCACAAGATTACTTGTGATGCTTGTTAGTTCTTTTTGTTCCTGCGTGAATTTGTGCGTAGTTCGAGTGTTTTATGCCATGGCGATGTCTTTATACTATACTTCTGTGAGCACACGAATTTTAGAGTAGAATGGATTTTTAAATGTATTTCTTTTTAAATGGAGCTTTATTTTGTTCATGTATCAGAATTTATTTTTAAATGTACTGGTATTTTTTAGGCGTGCCCCTAACTATAATAGACCTAAATTAGGCCTATCCTAGTTTAGTAGTTTAGGAGGCTAACTGTAAAGAAAGCCACCTGAAGCACTGCGCTGCCTGCGGCTATTCGTTTTCCATGATGACGTCACAACTATAAGCAAGTCAAACCGTGGGCTTGACGGTTAGCCATGCTTTTTGAACGCCAGACAGCTAAGCCTGCATAGGCTACGCTAGACTTTGCAGCGGTACGTTATGATATAAACAAACGAGTTTTAAAACTCAAAACTATTTTATTAAAAAAGATTTAAAATTTATTCAAGCAAATGCTCAGGCACAGGAAAATCCATCCGTCTATTGAATTCCCTATCTAATGGTACAAATTTCAAGGAAAGCGATGAATATTGAGAAAGAAAATCAATTTTCCTTAAAATTTCCTCTCTCCTATGTCGCAACAAGAACAAGACTAGAGGCCAGCACGCCATCCCTATAACACGGAATATAGAAGTAACAGAAGTGACACTCGGCCTGTTTTGCGTATAGATTTTTTGTTTAATTAAAACAGCGCACTGCTCTGTGGTGCACGGACACGTGACGGCGCGCAAGGTCAACCGCTACATTCAAAGCTGCTGTCTTCAAAAATGACAAAACAAACGCAAAATTGTCGTCAATAAGACCCTCAGAACTCTTCCCCTCCGGCCGGGGGCGCGTGTCCTTCCGCTGGCCCTGATTATGGCGACGGTTAGGCTTCGCGGTGCTCGAGTGGATATATAACCGCGTGTGTTTCAATTGAAGCGGGGTCGAGTCAGTTGTGCTGGTGCCCGTGCCGTTGCCGGCCATGCTTTTTCTTGCCTAAAATCCCTAACCACAAACGTAGCCCTAACTCTTAACTTTGAAACTCTATCGGTGCCTTAATCCTTCGCTTCGGTCTATTTTCAGCATTATATGGGCAGCGGCTTGTCATATACATGTACATTACGCATTGTTTGGGCACCAGCACCCTCTAGACTCGACCCGTGTTTGATCCATCCACATCGTCGCCATTTTGTGTGTTCCCGGTCCACAGCTGGGGAAAGCCCTACAGGCTACAGGGAGTCAGGGACCAATGAAACCGCGTTATTGGTACACCAGCTAGAGCAGTACGCCGTTTTAACACCTGAAAACTTTGCAAAAAGCGATAGGCCTACTATGGAAGAGATATGGAGTGTCACCCGTGTGCCTATAAGTGTTCCAACTAATGTTGGAACTCGATTTAACAGACTAAGTTATTGCGAAATAATTCAGGTTTAATATTGTCTTCTCACAAATAAGTCCGAACTACTATTCAATTAGAATAATTATATTGAGAACCATACCCTACATGTATAAATAAATTTGCTATCCCCCTGATTCGGAACGACAAACCATGAAAATGATTCGACATAGGTCCTAAACCAATTCCACAAGAATGACTAAACTGCAGTCACAATCAATCAAGATAATCAATCAATTGAAAGTGGAATCGTATCGGTTGACAACAAATGGTTTAACAACAAATGGCTTAAGAATCAAAAAGATCAGTTAAACTTCACAACGTTTAATTTTTCAGTTTTCTAAATAAGCAAAATATTCACGAAGTAGGCCTACATTGAATTCAAAATTATTCTCCAGTAAAAAACTATGAAATATCTGCATCACATCAGTAAAGCATCATAGCCAGATGCACCAGCAAGACTTTAAAATGCAGCCATGAAAAATAATGTGCGATTCATACTCAAGTAAGAATCACACAAATACTAGAATCAAAAATGATTATAATATTTGAAAACGACATCAGTCATTGCCACTAACAGTTATGATGCATGCCTGTAATGGTCATTTGGGTGGATTACACTGTGGTATGTCCACATTCATCTACTACATTTAAAGGTACCAATACAAAATCTTCAGACACTCCCTTTAAAAATCTGATTTTTAATAGGAAACAACTTGACTGGAGGACAGAAACCGACAATTATCACATTACTTTGACCATAAACTGTCAACGTGTGGAGCTATTCCCTTACAAATACCACACTCGGTGGATTAGAACAAAATGTGTATGTATATTCCAACAATTATACGTTAAACAACCACAAAGAGCATCTACAAAATCCTCACTGCTGCTGGCGCCTACAGTTTAAATACTTCTGCTATTTTCAGTTCATACATTCAATCACTATTGATACCATGAATGAATACCAATAGTCGATAATTTCCTAAATAAGATGAACACTGTGTAACACACACGTCAAGCATTAAATACGTCACTATCTGTCTGGTGAGTTTTCAAAACTCCTGTCACCAACTGTACAGTCAGCATGATAGGTCACAAAGTAGATTTAGTTGTCACAACTAGCACGACTAGATTCACGTCAGCGGGATCTGGCTAATTCACTGTGCCCAACAATGCAGAGAGAACAGATGCCAAGTGAGATATCGGCACATATATAATGCAACTTTGTAACCTAATTTGATCTGAAACATCATTGTAGACAAAAACGACTAAATAGTTCACATACATCTTATTGTTAAACAGACACGACAAAGTTCATCGGACAGTGGACTCAATACTCAAAACTGACAATTTCATGACAGCATACTTAACACTGTATGCTAAAACTAGCATCATCATCATGATTTTAGAATTTTCTGACTTTTGAAGCATTTTATGATCGCTAGAGCTCTATGCGCCCATAACCGACTCAATCCCCCTACAGAATATAAGACCTTATAGCGGCTTTGCCTAAGTGAATGAAACTAATCAAAATTTGATCTATAAAACATTTCAGCTGATACATCCTGAAACGGGGATTTGGCAGGTCGTTCGTCCGTCCTTGACTAGGAGAAGCAGCTTCATTCACGATGAATTAAGACAAAAATTCCAAGAAGGGCCAACGTCAGGTACTGTAACCATGCAACACAGACAAAACATTCAATTTACTCTTTTCTCAATTCTCTCCTAAAAATTACGTAATTCTTTAGCAAATAAAATCATTACTGCTACTTCGTAAATGTCTAATATAAATTGCCTAATAGGTTAATTACATGCTATAGAATTTAGAAGAAAAAAATTATACTAGAAATTTTCTTTTTACATAACAAACTAATTTAATTTACGCAACAACCCTTGGGGGAAAAACTAAATTGCATCCTTATAATCAAAATTCAAGGGGACTACTACATATTGATTCAGATAATATTGACCAAATTGTCAATGCACACTACTACTAATAGGATTTAAAATTAAATAATTCACAACATCTATAAAATAAAATTCTAATGCAACTAGTGCAAATAAACAGGGAACTGGCAAACCTTAAACTTAGGGTAGTCGTTCATCAGTATCGTCACTATGCCAATGTAGGGCACATAGCTGCAACGCAGCAAAAGCGAATATTTCTATATGCATTATAAACAGAACTTCTGTTAAACCAACAGAATAGGAGAAAAAGGTATTTATCGTCACTTATCAACAAATTACAACACCACGTGGTTGCTTACAATTATTTACCGCATCAGCCTTATGTTAATTAAAAGAGCATTTTAAAATTTCACAAAAATTGACACTGTAATCTAATGCTAATGCTAAGAAATAGACTATGTAAAACTAAAGGTCAAAGTTCAAGCCCCCTCTTGAGTACACACCCCTTGGCACGGCCGACGACGTCCTTCTTCTCAAGCCATCTCTGCCCGGGGGCGTACAACCCCCGGTCATCCACTTGGTTGTTATCCCCCTTAGTCAGAAACTTCAACGTCCCATTCTCCCTGTAAGAGTGAATTACAAACTGCTTGTTTGATTCTGTAAAGTACAATAAATTGTCAACATTTTCTAGGAAAATTAAATCAACTCAAACATAGTAAATTCCATGTAAAAAAATTGTAATAAAAAAAATCTAAAATAAGTCAATGCTATATAAACAAAATTGTCATTTAATAATAAATAATTTCTAACATCAGTTCACAACTTAGATCAATATATACTTCCTTCGCTGTCAAAAATATCGTACTACGCTAATTTGCCTATTTTACACTTCTAAGAAATTTGTATTCCGGCACTGCGTATCAGACATACAAAAACAAAAAAGTTGTTTTTCAAACGCTCTCACTTTTCGTGCGCGCGCAGAACTCGATGAACGATGGGGATCTCACGACCTTCGATCTTGAACACAACAATCTCACCAACCCTGATCGGCTCCTCCTCGTGATTGGTCAGAAAAAGTAGGTCACCGCGGAAGAAAGCGGGCTCCATGCTGCCACTGTTGAAAGAATAAAAAACAAGACAAAGCCAAAATATTCTTTGGGCTTCATGATACATTAGGACATAATTAATATTATTTGATCATTAATCAAATAATTTTTTGGACAATTACAGCTACAAAAATGCATAATCGTTATTCAATTTTAACTTATTATGGAATCAAATGAGCGCAGTCATGTTAAAATACTCTCAATGTGAGGCAAATTCAATGAACTTAATAGTATTTTAACAACATACTGACAAAACGGAAAAACTATTAATAATCGACAATTATAAAATGCACCAATATTAATCGAAACGATCATATGACTCAAAAAAATGAAGCGGAGTAAGACCCTTTATTGGTTACTGTGCGACTGTTTTAATTATCGCGCAACCATGCCTAGCCCTGTACCTGAGCACAACGACGATGGGACTCTCACTGCCTGTGACGACCATCAGCCCCTTCCATATCATGAGAGCCGACGAGACAATCATCGCAAAGTTGAGCACTTGGTAGTAGAGCTGCAAGGCGGACAAAATTCTATCAACTATCAAGCATAAAAGCATAGCACAAATAAATTGATACATGATATGACACAGAATCGTGTTATTGCAAATATTAAATGCAAACTTCCAAATATGAAAACGGCTAATAAAAATATTGCAGTAGGAAGGCGTGAGACTTCTACAGGTAAACAATATAAGTACCATAGGGAATATAACCAGATACTTGATATTGATAAGAATAAGTCAAAGAAACGCCAAAATTCATTGTCCTTGGTATTGACAACAAGAGATAATAATTGATTAATGACGTCACATTAGAGATTTAGGGTGCGGTCTATATCGTCGCCGTGCGAATCGTCTCCTGTCAGTTTGGATCATTTCGTCGCCTTCATGTATCTGAACTAAATTCAGCCAAATAGAATTAAATCCTAACTCTAACGCGGCCCTAACACTAACTTGCTAACCCTAACGCAGCCCAAACCCCAAGTAAATAAAAGTTTTTGCTAGGCGACGATTCGCACATATATTGATTTCTGGTACAGGCGACGATTCGCACGGCGACGATTCTAGCTCATCCCATTTAGGCATACGATTTGACAATTACAATACCATAATATACTACTAATAAGTTTCTCGTAAACCCGCGCTACTAGCTGACTCGACTCACCTGCCGCGCGTTCATCCGACGCAGCTCGTCGAGAAAACCAAGGCTGTCCAACACACCCATCGCATTCGGCAGTTGTTCTATGAAGGGAAGACGGAAAAAATGAAATATAAAGGAAAATCTATTATAAAAATTAACAACGAGCTGTAACGGAACTTAGGTATCAAAAGGCGCTTAATATCTAATAATATGGATCGAGCGTACTTTTGGTAATAAATGTGTAACCATTTTGTGGTGTAACTATCCAGCAAAAAATCTTAAATTATATGGCATTATTTAATTAGTGCTCATTTTTATTTATTCTAATTAATATTGGCGCTGAATTGCAATTTTATTGCAGCATTTACTTCAAATAATAATCAAGACATTGTATTTAACTCAATGCAATGATGACAGTAACAATTTACCGTTGCAAAATACACAATCCACATGTTTTTATTTGAAGTGTGGTGCGAAAGTGAATTTTGTATAAAACGAGAACTAAAGTACAAATTTTAAGCGCAGCTTATCATTAATTTTGTAATTGACACAGTGCTGCTTTGACACCGTTTAACATCAGGAATACTCCTAGATCAGGAATACTGCTAGAAGAATTAAACATTAAGCTCTTAGCAAATGTTGTTCCACTGTGCTTCATAATAAAAGCAAGATTTTATCCACGAAATTGCACCGAGTCTGCATTCAACAATAATTCTGATTTTTTATTAACACATGAACGCAAACAACGTTCAGATTCTGACAATAATTATGTAGGTCATTGGCAATAATTTAGAACTTTCACCCACGGAGAGCAAAAAATATTAATTTTCAAACTATTAAACAACATAATATGAACCAAACTTACGCTTTTAGGCAATTATTACCAGATAAAGATATTCGTGTTTTCACAGAGCTATACCACCATGCAGTAACGCATGCACAATGCACATGAAACACTGTTATCTAGGACAAACTGCAAAATTGTTTTACTGCAGTGCTACAAACTGTGAACTCACTGGCATAATACAAGCAATGAGCAACAAACTTACTCAGAAAATGCTCAAAATGCTGACCCTGCTCTAGATAAATTTTTTACATTTTTATTCTACTTCACATCATCCTAAATATTTAACCATTTGATTTGGGTCAAATTTCGCAATACATTTCCCTCAAAGAACTGTTTGGTAATCTTGTAGATTATAAGCCTAAAAATAAATTTTCGCAAACAATTCTAGATAGTCACAGTTCAATAAATCTTTACAGTATATTTACACATTTGGTAACGTATATGACTACAAGTCTACAATGGTAAATTGAACATACATCGTCCAGTCAAATAAAGACAAATGGAAATGGGCATATAGATGAATCCTCACACGTTCAGTTCACCCCTCGTTCAGACACCGGAACGACCCCCCACCAATCTGAAAATCTTGAATTCACCTCCAGCTACTCTATTCCACACCGCTCTTGCAAAGCCTAGCAGCTCACCTCGAGTGCAAATTCACTTAAATTCAGCTGCCATCATAACATTATCGGCAGCTATTATTCACTGAAGCATACCGCAATGTATAAAAGAAATTTGTAATACAGAGTATTGCTATTCAGTCAAATAAAGAGGAAAAGGAAGCATAATCAACACGATGGCTGGACAAATTGACAATAGATTTTTAGATCAAGATAGAACTCACACGATATACTACCACATACCACCTAACCAAAAAGCGTCAAGAACAAAGAGTTACTAGACATCTGCAACAAATATAAACCTATGCCGTACAACTTTTAAATGATAAACTTTGAATTTTTCATTTAAAATATAATCGCAAGGTGAGTTGCTAGGCTTTGTTAGCAAATCAGATGCAATACAATGACCTAACGACGGTTAGCTCACAAGCGTCAGACGAGATACTTCCAGACTAGAAACATGATGACGCAGGTCACAACCATGCCCCCGACGAGGATGAAGCGGTCCTGGTTGGATCGCTTGTCGATCAGTCGCATGACGGTGTTGGAGAGACCAAGGGTGTTCATCACGTCAAACATTCGTCGTTGGACACCCTGCAAGGCATGCGAGCAAATATTCGTTGCTGGACACATTGCAAGGCATGCCAGCGCGCATATCACACATTAGTCGTTGGACACACTGCAAGGCGTACCAGCAAGCCAGTTAACACAGAAGAAAGAAGAGCTTCATTTTACTTTCAAGTAATACTGTTAAAAGAAATTGTGAAGTACCTCAGTCATGCTAGCCAGAGACTCGTCCCCCTATGGTAGCTCCCACTGCTAGATTCGATAAAAAACACAATTCCTTGGAGAAAGCATGGTAAATTTACAATACAAACAAACGTTAAGGTCGAACTACAATAGTTAACAAGCTATTACAGCGATTCATCAGTACGTTATAGAATATAATATTACGACACAAGTGCCCGCCGACCTTGAGCGTGCCTCGCTGGTCGCGCAGAGACGCGAGCACGTTGGCACCAGTGTCGATTAGCTGGTCGACCCCCCGGTGGGCGCCGCCCATGCGCCCGTGCTGCGTCAGCGCTGCGTCCATCAGGATCGACGTATCCGCACCCCCCGACCCTCCCCCATGGGCGCGCGAGGCGTCGTTAGGCGTAAACTCACGTGACATAAGCGCATCACGCTCACGCTCCTCCTCATCACGCTGGTATCTGAGCACAAGCGATATATCGTGAAGAATACTGCGAGTTCAAACGTGTCCTTTTATTTACCATGTAGAAGAAGAGATATCTAACAATGTTTAAAACACCTGTCGCTATCTGTTCCAATCTTAGCTGTACTACTGACAATTACAATAATGTAATCCACAGAAAACTGACAGCTGTCAAAGAGAAGACGACTAAGAAGTACTAAAATGGAGCAACTAAAACAGCCTCTCTGAAGATAAAAAACTAGGTAAATTGATAGTTTAGGCACCCGAAGATAACACACATGGCACTCTCGATGGAGCATGTTTACATGCATCTTAGATAGGCTTAGAACAGTCAATGGCAGGTAAATTTATTACTGGAACTCATAGTCATCACGCAACAAAGCAAGTATGTGCAGCGTGCACATACTTGCGATGGAGGACGTTGCGCATGGCGGCCTGCAGGTGTTGACAGTCGTACTTGAGCTGGTCGACGCGCAGCTTGGCCGTGGCGCGGCGCGAGGGCGGCTCCTTGTTCACCATCATCTCCAGCCGCTCACAGTTGCTCACCATCTGGTCTATGCGCGCCTGCATGTGCCAATCACTTCTCAGCTTCTCAAATGAATTGCCTTTCCTACTCAACTTCCTCCTTTAACTTAGCAAAATTAACGAAATGACACACAGCCACAATGAGCCACATTCACGTGCCTTCAAACCGTAGTCTCAGTACAGGAGTCTCTATATCGTAACTAGGTTCATCTGATTCGCTATTTTACGATGTTCCCCAGGTACCATGTTCCCCCTGAATCGCGTCTATAAAACTCCCAGATCCTACCTTAAGTCTTTTTATTCACTTCGTACATCCATGAGCCGTTATCACGATACTTCGACATCTATTTAATTCAATCGAAATACCTATACAAGATACTAATACAAAATACCGATACAAAATACTAATAAAAACACCCGATCCCCGAACCCTAACAGACTTGTATGTCGTTCTGAATGTCCCCGTTCTCCTCGGCCGTCACGGCTCGCTCGAGTCGCCCCAGCTGGTTCTGTATCTCGTGGACCATCTTGTTCGTGTGGTGGTAAAGCGCCTCCATCCTTCCGTTCACGCCACAGCCGCTGTTTCACGCCCTCGCCCTGATTCCTAATCAACGACAGTTTTGCGTATTTACTTATTAAACTTTATATTTACGCGACGTGTCGACAGAAACCGGAAACGGATGTCAGAAATCGTGGGCTGACTGCAACAACGCACCATAGGCCTATCGGTTTTTTTGGAGGTATGGACTTCCATATAGCAGAAATGTCTTCAGAATGAGATCTATCGAGCTACAACGCACTATCTCGTAAAACAATAACCTAAAAAGCCGAAGAATAGGAAAATAGAAGCATGTCCGCATTTAGCAAACGAGGTTTCGTTGACAGCAAAAATGCACCAATTACGATGGTGCCTTGTAAACTTGCTGAAGAGTCTTCTATATAGCATATTAAAGCCACAAAGGACCGTCTTATTATTTTAATGGACATTGATGCTTTAATTGTAGTCTGAAGGAACCAATTGAATTATGTTCAAAGCAACGATGCACCTTTGTTGCTTCGTGAATTATGTACAATTGAATTATGTCCAAAGCACCAAAGCCGCAAAACCATGAGATCTTAAAGATCAGCATTAGTGTCAGGATTGCTAGGTTAATTTATAGAATGGCCCAGGGCCGGTGTTAGGTACTCTAGCCCCCCCACCCCCGAAAAGTCAATTTTGAGCCCCCCACTATCAATATTTTCTCTCAACAAACCTTTTATCTTCCGTGCTCAACTCACAAAAAAACCTGGAATAATTTAATAATTTTTTTGCTTACAACTCATTCATGTCTAATGTATGCCTATAGATCACTCATCTATGAAAAGTACTTGAACATCTCACTACCTGCCAAAAATGATAAAACACCTCCAAATAAGTAGGCCTATGTCGAAACCAATGTAAATGATCATTGTTCAGTAACAAAACACCAGTAAAACTATTCAAAGACAATAGAAATGAATAGGATTATAATTTACAACATTTACGGTAGCTTCTAGAACAATCTGTCTCGTGTTGCTAGCAAATTTATACGAGTCCAGAGCCATCAAACCACTACCAACAATATCACCACAATATCCAAACCGTCGGTAGGCCCATTGATCAAAATATATTGAGACTAATTGACATAGTTCAGATAAAGTAACTTCACATCATCACAAGTGCCCATAGCAGGCTGGTAGCACCCCTCCCTGTAGGTAATACATAGATGCTTTTTTATAAAAAGGCTGGCAGCGCGATAAAAAATGAAGCAACCAAGGTCTGCTTGTGTGAGAATGTTAATATCACTGCGTTACCATGTTGCGTAAAAAGAATTAGAGAAGGATATTCAAATATTCAATTACAAGGATCATAAGGAGATATTAGAAGGAGATATTAGAAGGAGATATTAGAAGGAGATATTATAAGGAGATATAAGGGTATTCAATTATTAGTACCCGATTTTAACAAGCATCTTTCTCAGAGTAATGTCCTCAATATCTAGTGCAAAGACAATTTTTAGATAGATTATTTTTGAAATGTTTCATTAATTATTTTAGTATTTATAAACAATTACCAAAATTAAAAAAATTTAAGTTATAGATGTTTTATCATGAAAAATTTATATAAATCTCAAAGCTATCCGTAATTTACTGCAGACAGTTAATATATGCTAAACAGCGGCAGTAGCGCATTCTTGTGAAACTTAGTGAGGATGAGATCTTGATCCGACATCGCATGACATTGTCTCCGAAAAACACGAAATATAATTGTTTCGTCAAGAATTCCCCTAAAAAACTTTTGGTACATATTCAACATCAACAAAATAGTTTTAATTATAGCAATCGAGGCAGCATTAATTGTTTAACAGCGATGTGAATGTAGCACAGTTTTAACTGTGAAATGACCCGAACATTTAGTACTACAGGTAGGAACAGTGCAACCGTCCCGGGCGCCAGGTGTCAGGGTGCGAAATGGGGGCATCGATTGGGGTAAAAATAATTGACGTAGTAATTTTAAGAGCCTAATTTTTTTGTTTAGCTTTCGATATTTTAAGTTAAAGGACGGTGGAGGGCGCCAAAAAGTCTACCTCTGCACACGGTGGCACAAAATTACACGATATGATGCAAAACTATTTTTTGCCCGCACCCCCCGCCCCAAACAAAGTTTGTCAGAAAACAGTTATATCCCCATATAGCTGTCAGTCAGGCAGCATCAGTCAGACTTTGCCCCGGAACTCTCAGTATGCCATGCGGTAACGAGTGAAATAATTTTGCACAATAAAAGCAGGGCGCAGCCACTTGAAGATATCATTCAAGAAGGAGGGTGAATCGAAAGAGCCAACCAGAACAAACGCATAAATTAACTAAATAAAAAGCAATTGACTAAATTACGCCGGGACACATTTAGGTCAGGTGGCTCAGTGACACTGAGCCGATTTCAGACTAAATACGCCCCAACGATACTGACGAGCCGCCATCTTGTTTCCCCACATGGATCCATCGTTGCGTGACTCGCTAAGCAATTAACTCTGGGCTGTGTCACACGGTGTGACCAAACCAGTCATGGGGGAACAATGGCAGCAACGTGGCGGAGCATCGCTATCGCTTGGCATACTGCTGTACATAGTCCTTGACCTTCGCAATGAACGAGTCCTGGACACAGAAACAAGACCAGCGAA
This sequence comes from Chamaedrilus cognettii, assembly GCA_034695025.1. Lineage (NCBI taxonomy): Eukaryota > Metazoa > Annelida > Clitellata > Enchytraeida > Enchytraeidae > Chamaedrilus > Chamaedrilus cognettii. Next base: position 12,885 of record JAQIWG010003457.1, read on the forward strand.
CTAAACACAAGTCATGAGCAACAGAGAAAATAATTAAACAAAAATCAATGGAATATCAATACAAAACAAGAGAAATAATTAATCTTTGAAAAATACATCGTCAACGTGGCAACCCTACACTTTTTTACGATCGTAGAATATTGAAAACATATAAAAAAATTAATAACAAGATTTGATCGAAAAGTTTATTTATTGATGTTTTCAAAATAGCACTTCAGTCAAAACTCCTCAGAATGATACTCAACTTGCATTTGTTAACTAATCATAACAAAGGTAAATACAAGACTTTTTTAGTAAGGAGAGGCCCTTGCCTTGTCTCGCTCGTAATGCTCGGCTGCCTCTACATTGAGAGGGTCGTCGAAATTCAGTAAGTCCTAAACGATCACAAATAATCATAAAAACCATTACAAGGTGCCCAGGAAAATTGAGAGAAAAATTTATATTATTAACAGAGCCGAAGATACTTTCACCTGGTAAATAACTTCAACTTAGGCGAATTATTTATTGCAGATAATTATAATGTAATATGATATAATAAAAAAAAATTGTTTTAATTGTGTGTGCTTCAAGGGCACTTTTATCTCACCATCTGATTCTGAGGGCTAGCCGTCTCAGAGCAAATGTTTACACCAAATTTTATAAGTCCCCCAGGAACGCAGTACCGAGGGAAACTAAAAAAAAAAAAATACAATAATAATAATCATCATTAAATTATAATATAATATGTAGTGACATCATACAGCTATCACACAGCAATGAAGCTTCTGATGAGGAAGTTAATTTGGATCTACAATCTGAGTGAATAACCTTTAATAATTTTTTTTGCATTGCATCTGTTCAAAATTGATTTATACGAACGCTATAGCATCTCGTTTCTATAAAAATAGGTACAAGTTTGCATAAAATAATTAGCCAATTGCACGCAGCGGTCCATTCAAATAAACCAATGAAATGCGAGACCACTCAAAATGGACCAATAAAACAAGAGACTACTCAAAATGGATCAATGGAACAAGAGATCACTCAAAATGGACCAATGAAACGCGAGACTGACTGAGAAGAGAGAGTTGAGGCCCCAGATGACGTCAGTGAGCTTGCGTGTCGGCGCCCAGCCTGGAGAACATAAACAAGAACAACCGCTGTGAGCATAGATAGACGCAGCCTGGCCGCATGCTAGCACACCTTCACAAGGCACCAAACATCGCACCGCAAAAACCCAAATATTTCTAAGAATCAAACTCGGTAGCTCTTGCAGGCTTAAAATAATTTGTCGCTATGCTACTACATGATATGCCGAGTTTGAAACATTTGACAGTATTCAAAAAACATTTGAGGACAACATAAGGTTTTAATCATTAGAGCTGTTAACACTCGTGAATTTACACTGTTGAGTGAGTTCACTCACCCAGACTGTTGAATGAGTGAGTTCACTCACAAAACTATCAAATGAGTGAGTTCACTCACTCAAACTATCGAATGAGTGAGTGAGTTCACTCACCGAGACTGTCGAGTGAGTTCTGTCGCAGCAAGGAGAGGCAGACCTCCCCGTCCTCGTTGATGTTTGGGTGCCAGATGCGCGTACTGCAGCGCACGGCTGGGGGCTGGAACCAGACTACTGTGATACAGGCACGACTGGGGGCTGGAACCAGGCTACTGTGATACAGGCATGGCTGAGGGCTGGAAACAGACTACTGCGATATAAGCCAGCCAGCTGCGGGGGAATTTGTGGTTTAAGGACCTTGTGTAAAAGCAGGCCATTACAGTCCAGTTCTGCGCAAAAGAGCCAGCACAGAACCGCTTCCCCTTCCTTAGTCATCTTTTGCGACTCGCCTGGGAAGCTCTGGGCTGCAAGCTAATTCTTTGTTTCCCGGCCTGCTTTGAGTCCAATCAGCAGTAACAGCGATACAAGTAAGTTACAACCCAATGGGGACAGTCAGTGGCTACCTACCATGCTCTATCATGGTTGCGGTCCAAAAAACACACACATTAATTAAGAAGCACGTCAAAGGTGAACGATACAGAACATTTATAAAAGTTACTTTGAATGTCCATTAATAATTTGTAAGTTTGAATTATTTTCAGATTTTGTTACGAATGACCATGGAAATAAACTTCAGTACCCGTACCCGGTACTGCAACCGAGAAGTCTGAGGTTTAAAGCAAGAAACGTGAAAACAAAATAGAACTAAGCAGTAAAATCACTACCTAACAAATTTTTGAAAACATTTCTGTCTTAAAATAAAACAACAAACGAAACGTGATATGAGGCTTGAATATTCGTCCATTTTATACTGCTTGTCGAGCAACTACACCAACACAGAATTAAAATGAAACAAAAACTTGGTACTCACCACGATGTTGTAGTCGTCGGGGACGTTGATAACAAACCGGAAGCGCCCCCCAATCCAGTACCCCTCGTCTGGGGTCACCGTGAGCGTGAAGAGATGCAGCTTATCGGGGTCGTCGAAGTGAACCCGACACGTCTTCGGCAGATTTAACTCCATCTCCTGCACCTCTGCAGGGGAAACACACATCCTTCACAAGATCTGGGTACAGATGTTTCACAAGATCTGGGTATCATCTATGAAAGGCCAGGCCGCCAGAGATAATATTCTGTTTACGCACATGTCCTATAATTCTCGGTCGTCTATCAACTATGTCATGATATAAAAAAGTCTTAGACTACTTACGCAAGACTTGCGTATGCTATTGCACGTGTAAACTATTTCAATATTCTCTATACTGTCCATACTAAAATGGTCCTAGTGTGTTTCAGTGTGGTCAAGCAACAATTTGAAACAATCCATAAATTAGGCGTGAGAACAAGTTTGTAAATAACGGTCGGTTACAGTACCTCTGGTGAGCAACTTGTCCCTGACCGAGATTCTCGTTTCACCCTGCCCTTCCTTCTTCTTCCGGTGGCGATCAATCTCCTTTTTCAGCGTCAACATTCTACAAACAGCATGAATGTATATACAAAATAGGCGTAAAAGGTTAAGAATTACAGAATGACAGAATTGACTGGAATATATCATTCTAGCTGATTGTAGGCTCTGTAATATGTGCGAGAAAACTCCATCTGCCTCATATTGTGAATTCATGACATAATAGTACACATATAGCCTGAGATAGAAAGTGATGCAGATCAATACAATACCTGCTTAATTAGGCCGAAACGAGTAATTTGTCACACAGGCTAACAAATTTTTATTTATTTCGAAAAGATCAATTTTAATATTTATTTCTTAATTTACAATATTCAGCAGTGTTGCCACTCACAGTGACTCACTTGTTGAAAGCCTGAAACTATGAATAAAATATAAAAAAATTAGAATAATCAAATTGATAAAAAATTACCTTTCCAAAAAACTTGCAATGTCTACATAATATGAGATGCTTAGATTGCTTTAAAAATTTCTAATTTTATTATGTCAAGATTAATGGTTTCTCAAAATTTTCCAACAGGACTTAGTGATCAAGTTGGTCTATACAAAGCCCATCCTAATTATGTTTATAAAAACGTTGCACTGATCAAATAATTAATTTCTATAATTTAATAATCGAACGCAGTTTTTGTAAGTAGCCTAAACTTCCTAATTACCTCGCGAGACCATCATATTTACAGCAGTAGCCTATCCTGTTTGATTTGGCCTAGGCTATTTAGCCAATTTTTTCCACAAATCGCTAGAGACGTGGATATAGTTTAATGAGCAGAAATGGACGTGAAGTGGTTACTGTGGCGGAAGTAATAATTAACTTAATAACGCAAGGAGATATTTTGTGGATTATCATTTAGTAGAAAATGACGCATTTAAAAATGAGTGCTGGGGATATATGGGGAACGACGTAGCTAGGGTTCAACGCTGTTGTGCGAAAATTGCGCAGTTTTTCCGAATTTTCGATGCACGAAAAACAAGGCCTATTCCTAGTAATCTGCAACAGCATCCAGTACAATTTTACATATTTTGTACATATTTTTTAAGTGTAATTTTTCGATAGTAGGCCACTATAATTACCGTACGGAGCGTATGGAGCGCATGGAGGCGTACGGAGGTGTAAGGAGACGTACGGATCACGGCAACACCTCCGTTATGTGATACGGAGGTGTATGCCTAGCATACAGCCCAATCCTATAGGCCAACGTTCAGGATTGCACAGACTACAAGTATGCTGCATAACACAGTTGTATGTAGGCCTTTCTATAAAATTTTTATCTGCTACAGATAAAATCGACGCCTCTGAATTTATAGCTAACGTTGATACCTTAATAAATATTTCAGCAGGGGTTCACTGCTTTTTGTAATAGCCTATACTGCATATATGTGACCCCCAGATTCTGGGAGTCAAATTTAACCCCCGGAATCTGGATTCGGGGAATGATTTTATGATGACTACCCAATTTTGTGCATCCGGGGAGTGCGCCTAAGCGAAACATATAGCTTTTTGTCAAATCTGAACCCCGCATGCATAGCAAAAATTTAAATTTGAGTTAGAATCGTTGACTTGGGTCCAGAGGTAGGCATAGGTCTAATTTGGATAAAATTTGGTTAAATTTTATCGAGGGGAAGTGGGTCAAAATCGACTTCGGAAGTTTCATGAAAAGTCAAAGGTTTTATCTCAACAACTTCTGGGCCACAGTCAACGTCGATTCTAAATCTAATTTTAATTTTTCTAATTTAATTTTTTTTCTGGTTATACAATGATTATATACATTTGGGTGTCTCTTAAAAATGAAAGTTGAAAATTTTAGTCTCTCACCCTCCCAGGTTGTGAGGTTTATGGAGAAAAAAATCGACAAAAATTTTAAAGAAAATCTGATAATATTTAGAGGCGGCCCTTTTAGGTCAAAGATCTATCATAGTTAGCATTATGCTATATGCCACGTAAAATCTGACTTCACCGCAGTCGTACCTTTGACAGCACATTGGGATGGAAAGCTAATGGAAGATCTAACT
>JAQIWG010003458.1:0-17838 GCA_034695025.1 Chamaedrilus cognettii
GCTTTTGCGATGGAAAGTAGGGAGGGCGGCGGGCGGGGGTACTGACGAAGCTTTTTCGACTTCTTCTCTTCCCCTGTAGAACTCACGACCGGGACTAAACTCCTCTAAATTTCTTTCAAAAACAAATATTTTCAACTACATCACTAGATGGATCAAAAAACCACTAGATCTAGTGAAAGCCACTAGGAGTAGCAACACCGGTGATTACGAAGAACAGCAGCTGCTGATGCAGCTGCTCACGCTGCAGCAGGACTTTTGTTAACTGGCGTCGCGGCGTTTGTGATGCCAGATAACTTGTCTCAGACGCCAGAAATACGAGCGCCCCGCGTCACGAAATCGCATCCCCGCCGTCATCGGACGCCATATTTCAAAGGTCTCGGCGTCGCAATCTGGATTATGTTATTATATGATAAAATACGATATCTAATTAAATAATTGGTTATTAGTACTCTTATCGATGCGAATTCAGAAAATTTGAATTCTGGCGACAATATGCCTATACATGTAGGTCCTGGCGTTTGGACGCCGGAAGATAAAGGTTTAACCGAAGCCCTGCGCTGCAGCAGCGCTGTCGTCAAAGCGCGACTATACGCAGCAGAAATCAGCAGCAACTGCTGCTGCTGATAAAACTGTCAGCGTAAATCACGGACGGTCGCCAGGTCTGCGCTGTGTGCCGCAGCAGCAATATCTGCTAATATGAAAGACTGCGCGTTTTGAGCGCTTTGTGCAGGCTGGCTGTAGTCGGTAATAACTGCTGGAGATGAGCGTTAGTTGACAATGGATGCGTTCGCTTAGCGATGTCGAATAACGAATGCGACTATAGGATTAATGTCCATATCGAAATACATTAGTCCGTAGTGGGACTTGAGAGGATATATCTGCTATTTTTAACTTATGGTTTATAGAACGCATTTTGTGAACACGTGATTGCAATGTCATATTGCTTGCGCTAAATATCGAGCTATACTGTAGGCCTGTTCTCTGGCGGCAAACATGCATGTTGATGGATGAGTTCTGTAGCCTACTTGAACTTGTAAACTTACTGTTTGAGTTTTCGTACAGACATCGTGTAAGACAATGGGTGTTATAGTCACGCTTATGTAACCGATATGACGACCGTTGTCATACCGATGACATCGCGAAAGTTGTACGAGAACACACAAAAAGTTGCCACCAGAAAGTTCGTGTTGTATTTGCTTATACTGCCACTGCCGGTAGCGCGAAACTCATAAATAAGGTAACCTGCAACAGAGCTGTTCGGAGGGAGCTGGTCAGAGCTGCTCAGAGCTGCTCAGAGCTGCTCTGAGCTGTTCAGAGCTGCTCTTAGCAGCTCTGAGCAGCTCTGAGCAGCTCTGAGCAGCTAGCTCTATGTTCTCCAGAGAGCGGTGAGCGGAGAGCGGAGTGCGGAGAGTTGCAGTACAGTGGAATGTGGACACCCCATGCAGAGTCACTATCATGCGTCCCGAAACCGCTCTCGATTGATTGATAGTGACCATTGTCGGGTCACGCGGTCTCGCACCGCTTACTACCGGTTTGGCGATTGTCTGCCTATTGCTAGAGCATTGGCCCCGCCTTGGCACGCCCATTCACCTCACCAGCTTGTCTTTCGCTTCGATGATGGCTGCATCTTTTAATAAAATATATAACAAAACAAGTTACCACATGATTTCCACATGTGACCTACATATGATCCCCATATGTGGATTCATGTGATCCCACATGTGACCAAATGTGGTTCCACATGTGACCATACGTGGATTTGGAACACCCACATAAAACCACATGTGAGTCACATGTGAGTCACATGTGGGTCACATGTGGGTTTTCCGTAAAGTCTACGACGACCTAATTTAATTATTCAATTTTTAATAGAACGGTACTCATACAGTAAGCCCATTAAAGTTAAATCAAGACTGACCTAATCCTGGCTTGGCCAACAAGATCGAGCTTGAATGCTCTTTAGATTTCTCGGAGGCGTAGATTCTTCTCGAAGATTCGAGTACGGCATCGAAGAATTGCTCTATACAGGACAGGACTTCCGCTAAGCTTTTTTCTGCAGTTCAGACGCCAAGACCCATCGCTTTATCATCTCAAGACGATAAAGCGTCGTCGTCGTCTACATTTTCTGACGTCGCAGGCATGAAGGCAAGCTACTAATGCACAATACATAGAAAGCAGTTACAGCGACGCCGATAACTTTAAAATCTGGCGTCTGGAAACGCTGAGGGTATGATTTGGTCGTAGTCGAATTCTCTGGCGTCGTAGACGCCGCGACGCCAGTTCACGTGAGCAGCTACTGGAGGTAGCTTAATTGCGTTGTCGCAACGGGCGCTTCGGCTGATTCAGGCTGTGAGAGAAGGAGCCAGTAGTCTACACGGTACGCTGTACACGCATAGCGTCGAGGTGGATTTATGACTTAAATGTCAATGAGGTAGACCTATAATAATTGTGGTGCACTTATGTAAAGAGCCTAATACCCGTGGATTGAAAATAATTGTAGCATCTTAAAAGTAACTCGGAATTTTTTCATCGAAGGTGGCCACTATCCCTCAGCAAAATTGGTGAGTGTAGAATTTCTTTGACAAGTTGGCCCCCTCCATCAAAACTTCTCAGATTCACCCATGGCTGTGTAGTCCCCCAATCCCTCCTTCTAACCCGGGGTGTATTTTAGTATTTTAGTCCAATTGGCTGAATGCATGGACAATTGCCCTTGCAGAGTCGAATATGATTTTGGGTCTCATTTTGACTGGAACGTTGAATGAGATGGCATACGAGCAATAGCTGGATCTGCTCCCCGCACAAATTCAGCGCTATTGCGACCCTTCTATTTCTGCTTCCGCCTCGTTGTTTGCGCGGGCTTGCATGGGCGCTTCGTGTTACAGTCTTTTCGGAAATTGCATTTACACAATCTCTCGAGTAAAATGTGCAACGAGAACTTAACTTCTTGTCAAATTATCCGAGCTTACGTAGGCCCGAGTCTGCGTGACAATTAAAGAAGCTGAGAAGTCGGAAAATACACAACGGTGTTTAGCGTGCATCAATATAAACTAGACCCATGTTATTTAAAAAGTACAGCTATATTAATCATTTCTTTTTTTCGCCACTAAGGCAGACAATGGTAACAGACATAAACAAACGGCATACAAAAAACACACAGAAGCATTGAATGAAAAAATAACTAAATAAAATAAATTGATCCGACTAAATTGTAATTGATGATTCAAAATGAGTTCAATATTATTTACATTGATCTAAATCCCTGAAATTTTTTGTTTTACTGTATTTGTAAGTTAGCTTTTGTTTAACATAAGCAACGTGTCCACAGGAAAAATACATGTTACGGTCTTATCTAAATTGCATATTGGTAGTGATTTAGTTTGAACCGTAATTTCTGAAGCCTACGTGAACCAATAATGCATTCTAGCTTTGAATGTTTAGACTCGGTACATTGACAAATATTCAAAATGCTATCTACAGAGCTGATACTTGAGGCTTTAGATCTCTCTCTATACAAGCTTCAGCGCAGATTGAAACAATATCAAATTGTTAGATGTGATTTTATGGCTGCTCAATCACGCAATGGCGGAGAACATCACAGTTTGACTCTCTGCGTCCAAATTGACGGGGGCCCCGCTTGCGTTTTTCTCGCTAAGTAGGCTGAAGGCACAGTTGTCTCACCGTTGTCTTACTTACCCCCTTCCCGGGTTATCTCTTCCCGGATGATCTTTCAGTCGGAGTGCTCCGAGAACATGCTTATTCCGGGAAGATCTTCAGAGAAGATCTTCCGGAAAGAACCTACATGCAGATCTTCCTACAAAAGTGCTCTTAAGATGTAATATAACTGTACTTTAAAGACCATCGCTTTCGCAATCGGCACCATAATTTGGCCTCAGTTGCTGGGTAGGCCTATAATACAGATACATGTGGAGGCATATTATAGCTTGGATTAGCGGACTCGTTCGATTGGCGCTTCCATGAGCAAATCGTTGATCTACGGCAGAGACGAAGGACCTGGGCCCATACGCGGCATTGTCGCAGGTAAAATAATTATTTATTTCTTCTTCAACGTCTGTTTTATCGTCCTTAGGCGTCAGAAGGCTCAACAAAGATTTCTACAATACTAATTCTTGGAAAGAAATAGAAATTTGGTTAAGCAGGCCTATCGTAATAGATAGATGATATCCTATTATCGGCTGAATTATTATAGATTTATTTGCATTTCGTACAAATTAGGTCATGCGAAATAGGTTTATTGTATGTGATGGCATGCATTAGGTCATGTCTGTGCAGCAGTTTTGCCTTTGTCCTTATTACATTAATCATCAAATAAACGCATATGAAATTATGTAATGTGGCTTGTAGCCTACTGTTAGATACTGTAGACATCTTCGTAGGCCTTTTAAAAGAAAATTTAGCACTATTTTCATTAAGCATCGTATTGAATTTTCTGCAGCCTCGGTCATTAGCTTCACATCAGCGATTCCATTACAGGAAAATGTTTCTTGTGAACGTAAATACATAGATTTGTTGTGTATATTGTCAATCATAATTATTTTAACTCATCGTATAGTCCTGCATGGTATAGTCGACATGTTGTCATGTTGTCATGTTAGCTCAAGGTTCAGGTTTAGTTCCTTTCTGTAGAATTTATATTGTACAATTAGGCATACCATTACCCGTCCAACCCATGTATACATAGCCCATAGATTCCAACAATCTTTAGAATTGTTTGTACTTTTGACGACTAACCATGAATTATTTGAAAGTGTTCAGCAAAACTACGATGCAGTATTGCAGAGTAGGCCGACATGACATTGCGCTCATAGACGTTGAAGCACCTCTCCATGTGGTCAAATCGTGGGATTTATTCTACAGCTAGCATGAGATACAGTGTATCTTAAGCTAATTCATTCTGTTCGAAAGGTAATTAATATGCAATCGGGGAGGCAGAGAGCACGAAATCGTGAAATTGTTTGAGACAAGGATCGTCTTCCTTCAGGTAATTGCGTAGAATGAAAAAATAACTAAATTCTTCAGCTGGCGAGACGATCTTAGTCGAACATTTCCGCCTGACATTTTTAAGACATTAACCCTAAATCTCCGTTCCTTTCAACAATGTCCCCGTGACGCAAGAGCCACGAACAGATTGCGTGGAAAAATAACGATGAAATTATGCAGGCGTGATTGATGACATGTCTACAGAGCCAGAAATAAGTAGCGTTCATTGGTCTGATATTGAGTCAGATTTCTGACAGGCCATGCGATTTTAATCAAAATTTCTTCTCTGTGTCATAGATTGACGCAGGATTGAGATTACGATAATAATTATTGTCATTTTAGTATTTACCCTTGCCCCATAATTATTATAGGGCAATGGTATGTACTGAAACCTTTGACAAAATTTGTACGGCTACAGCGTTTTGGCGTTAGGCTCTGTTTATTGGCGGGTTCATTAATTTGTACAAATAATTATTTGGTAATACAGTCTAATCTCTCATAGCATAGACAGGGCCGGTTCGGAGAATCGTAGGTGGTGAGTGGAAAAAAATTGAAATTTTCCCGTTCGGATGGAACTTGCGAGCGGGGAGGGGAGTGCGGACAAAAAATATAGCTTACATATCTGTGAGCTATTTTTAATTACGCAGTCGCCTAGCATGCCTACCATCACCTGTGTACCGTTTAATTAATCATAGAAAATACGTGATTACGTAAATAAACGGACCAATAAGCTTACATAGGAGAACAAAATAGCTCTATAAAACGAATGTTTGCAAGAAATGATTACTTGACAACAATGCAGACGACAGGCTAACAAATAGCAGCAATATCGGGCTAACAAATGCGTCGATCGATGGCGACCATCGCTTGAAGACTGTTATTTATGGCCCGTAATCTATAACGTCTAGCCAATGTATATATATTATAATTGAACAACCGTGATCTATACATGTAATAGCGCGTTGGAGTTCGAAAATAATGGAAGAGGATATCGTATAGTCCAACGAACGGCCATCCAGAACGTCTTCGTGTGGCGGGCTGCAACTCGTGAAGGAGGAAACGAATTCGTTCTCGAAAATGACGCTTCAATGGATGGCTTTCAATCCGGATGGCCCCGTGACCGAGTTTGTGATCTCCTGTCAACAGTACATGCACAATGTACAATCCACATGTGGGCTAACCTGTAGCCTACATCAGGAGTATGCTTATAGACAACGTTATCTCAGTGCATCTCTTCACAGTGCATTTTGCCTGAACTCAGTTCAAGACAACTTAATTTCTACCGTGTAGCCTATATAATCAACCGGTATAATGTACATGACAAACATGATGTAGCACAGCCTATTCTGAAAACTGGAAATATTTAAATATTTTGAGAGAGGCCTGACATGCGCATTTGTTCACGTGCGGTGGTGATCTTCGGTTCCATCCATACAAGCTTCTTCTTTTTCGCCGACCGTCATTACTGACGTTGTAGCGCCCTCGCAGCACGTTCCGCAATCTTCCTCCACCCCTTCCGGTCATCAATACCTTTCTCACAATAGCCTCCATCGGTTGACCAGTCCACTTTGTGATGTTGTTTTCATATTGCATTCTCCCCCTCCCACGTCCACGCTTCCCCTCAATTCTTCCCTGCAGTACCGCCTTCACCAAGTTGTCCCCGTCGATAACCCTGAGCATTAATATTCCCGAGGAAAACCGCTTTCCTTTTTACAATGAAACTGACCCCCATGTCTTCTAGAATGCTTTCGTTGATAGGCCTAATAATAATAATAATAATAATTGATATAATAATATAATATATTATAATAATATATTGAGTAATAATAATAAAAATATTTTCTAAGTCCCTTGGGAACGCAGTACCGAGGGCAAAAATTATTATAATTTTTTTCAATAATAATAATGATATCCAAGCCGATTTTCTATTGCGCCATTGCAAGTCCAGGGACTAATCCAGGGTACTTTACAATTCAAAATGTACAGGACAAGGAATGAAATATTAATTACACTACACAGAAGCAACGTCACGGATATGACTGCGAGAACAGTTCAGTCTTCAGTTTAGTTTTGAAGGTTCCCAGCGTAGGCGCCAAGCGCGTCTACAATGACAACGAGTTCCAGGCGCAGGGCCCGGGGTACGAGAGGCCGCTCTCGCCGTATACTTTACGGCGCACGCGTGGGCAAGCGCGCTTCGTCTGAGAGTTAGGTCCCGCTGATCTCAGTCGAGTTGGTCCGTTTCTCAGTCCAACTAACCTTCAGCATTCTTCGATAGAACCGCATTTCTGCCGCTTCAATTCTCTGCTCAATCTGCTTTTTTCAATATTGAGCCCTCCGCTCCATATGTCATAACTCATAATTGACCATGCTAGCAGAGGCGTAGTTACCTATGGTGCCGGTGGTGCTCGAGCACCACCACTATTTGAACGTAATGGTGATGGGCACCATCACCTTTTCGGGCTATTTGGGCTATTTTTCCTTGCAAGTTTGTAGTTGCAGCGCAACAATGACTAGTTTTGCACAAGAACGAGATCGCAGGAGATTGGGATCACGCCGGGTCCGGAACCATTTTTGTTACATATAAATTCAACCAGGGTAAGATTGGGATTCGCAATCAGTTTGGGTAAGTTTGGGCACCACCACTTTTTTTTCCTCAACTACGCCTCTGCATGCTAGTGTTCATACAGGCAGGCTTGCGTAAATAGCATGATACAATTAGGCTACATCTAATTGTCCCGTGCTTTTAGTTGGTACCTATTCAATGAAAGCGCGAGACAATTAAATGTAATTGCGCGATCATCATTTTTGCATGAGGCTGATCCACTGATGCTATACGATTGTGATGATCTATATCTGCCTCCATCTGATAGCATCCAGCTTGCCGTGGAAACTCTCGGTAATAAATTGTCATCCCACAGTCCCACTTTCTCATTTCAAAGTTAAATTCCTTCACCGCGAGAAGTCTTGTTCGCGAGATAACACACGGCTGATCCCAGATCCCGAATCGAACATAACTCAGCGGTTCGAAGACCTTTGCGGCTAATTTCTAACGGACAGGGAACTTCCATCTTGACGATAATCATCTCCTTCAAAGACCAAGCACGCCTTAGGGTCTCTTTCCACCGTGCATATTTTGCATGCAATTTTGCATGCAATTTTGCATGCAGCCATGTTAAGAAAATTACAAAGTAAAATGTCCTTAACTGGGCTTCATGCAAGCCGTGCATGAACCCAGTTAAGGAACAAGCCGCACGTGAAACCCAGTTAAGGAAATCATTGTCATGACAGCGGTCGTCCGTCCGCCTTAACGCGGTCGCATGCAAAATTGCATGCAAAATTGCATGCAAAATATGCATGGTTGAAAGAGAAGCTTACTGTAAAAATGTAGATTGTATCAGCTTGAACTTATGGAATGGTTCGGCGAGGTTAATGTGGTATGCTACCCGGCGAGGTTTAGTCAAATACATGTAGCATCATCATGCCGCGTGCTTGCTTGAACTGTATAGAACTACTCGCATGCGCTGTGGTGCGGTATTAGACTAGAATATAACTATTAACTGCATGTAGGTAACTGGCTTTGATTTATAATGCTATTTTCGACGCTAGGCTGTAGGCCTATATTGATTTTAATATTGATTTGGGATATAGTATGGATTATAAACTGCCAAGTTCTACTTTTATGCACATATGGGCTACCTTTTATCTTCTTATAACTGATTATAGGGTCTACTCTATTATCGTCAAAATTAGCCCGTGACATATGATTGCATAGCTTTGTCTGTAACCAAATAGTGTCTCGCTACTCGCTGAATGTCTTACTAGTCTGTATTCGCGCTTAAATGATTCAAATATAACATATATAATTAAATATATATAATTAAATATTCACATTTATTATAATTAAATATTAAATTAATTAAATTAATTAAATATATAAAAATATATAATATATAAAATATGATTCAGGTTTATTTTCGTTACTGGATTTGCTTCAACTGTTGTTTTAAATCTCAGTTTTTAATGGACGAGATTTTTATTTGTGCCGCTGTAAGAACGCGCAAATGGCAATAATGCTCTAATACAATATGTTGTGTGTAGTTGTGCATTTTGCATAATATTTTATCTTTTTCTCGCTTTTGAACGGAAAGAAAATTGCAATAAAAGAGAATTATGACGTTTTTAAACATTGCAACTCGGGGTTTGATCTAGGAGTGGATTCATATCAATTTACTGTTGGTCCTCCCCCGTCCAGAGGTCATGCATTGTGAGAAAAATAGCACTCGTGCACATATTTTTTACTTACACACTTCATCATTTATTACATAGGCCCGTCAAGGCCCGCATTGTACATTTTTTGCAACATCTCTCCTTACGCAGGGTGTTTCTCCGTGAAGGAAAAAATGTATGATTTAAATCACGCTGATCACCAAAAGCTTAGAATAACCCCTGATAACTGCAGTGTAATAAGACCCTGATATTTAAATAAACTGAATGATTACGACGCCAGCATCATCGTGCTAGATTCTTGCGTTGTTAGTTGCGACAGCGTTAAATATTTGACTACAACAACGATTGGTGATATCACAAATCACGATATACAGCGCCCATACTCTTGTTCGATCGATCAGTTTACTCGTCCGAAAGGCGCCGCGGCGTGGAGGCTCAGGCCGCGTGCCGGATTTGCTCGTCAATCCTAGATTGTCAATCATTTCTGCCTTTCCCGTCGCAGCAGCGGCCGCGTGGCGCATACGCTGTAGCTTGGCTATGATGTCGGCAATAAAACAGAACGCAATAAGCTCTGCGGTCGCTAGCATCACGACTCTGTAAGCTTATTGAACCCGATAGCGGCTTATTAGAGGTTTATGCAAATTGCCTCTGACGTTTTCGAACATGCAGGAACATGCAGCGACTAAACAAATCTAACAGTTTTATCTTCTTATATGCTACAAACAAGAAGATAAAACTGTTTGATTTGTTTAGTTTTTTTGTAATTTACACATTGTTTTGTTCGTAGTTTGTAGTTTGCTGTTAGCGTGTGTGTCACAAAAAATATGTACAGTCCGGTTCCGTGCAAGAGAGCCGGCACAGAACCGCTCCCCCTTCTTTAGTCACCTTTCACGACTTGCTTGGGGAGCTCTGAGCTGCAAGTCAATTATTTACTCCACGGCCTGCAGAGGATTAAAGTGTTAGATGATTTCTAAGCAGATTAGTCTTCCTCTTGAGATAAGATCAATACGTAATCTGCCAGTCTCTCAGACTGCACATAATAACACTTAACCTTCAATCAAATCCATGTGATCTCTGACTGTTTTTGCTCAGTGCTTGTCGTGCTCAGGAACTATGCACGCACATCGCCAAATCGCTCGCAAATATTTATACATAATATATAATCTTTTAACATTATCCATCATACTATGTTGCGGATTGAAGAGTGCTAGTCGTGCAAATAGCTTATCATAACGACACTATGTATTATTTTTAACTAGTTCGTTGTCTGTGGCCTACGGCGCCCGTGGAGCTCTGGTCTGCAAGCCAATTCTTTGTGCACCGGGTCGCAGTGAGGCGCTTGAGAAATAGCACCTTTTAGTTGAACACGGCGTTTGAGTTAGTGAAACCCAGTTTGAAATATCCCGATGTGCTAATAAAATGAGTTTTAATTTTCAACAGATTCTTCTTCTTCTTCCCCTGCGAGTTTAAAGACCGTGTGTAGTAACGAAGACTATCACAGTCCGGGTCTGTGCCTCGGCCTCGGCTTTACCAAGCACAGAACCGTTCCCCCCTCTTAGGTCGCTTTTTACGACTCGCCCGGGGAGCTCTGGGCTGCAGGCATATTCTCTGTTCCCCGACCTGCAGGGGTAAATTTTTAATAGAGACAGCCGTCTCGGAGCCCTGTCTTCCCGCAAGGCCCGTCATCACGGCCGGCTTTCCGTGAAGATCGTTCTTCCAGGAAGACGCCCGGAAGAACAGCCAGGACGACCTAATGTGAAAACACCATAAAGTAACTCGATCATTACCGTAGCGACACCGCTTCTCTATCGAGCGTCGCCTCTCCTTGCATAGCGCCATTTCGCGGCTCTAGAGGTCGAGGCTGCATGGGATCGCTATGACTCTAGGGTTTCCGTTAACTGATAGCGTCGCGGCCTCTATGACGCCAGTGCAGCTGGTCTCATAAGCGTAAAAACGAACCCCCGACCTTACGCCAAGAAATCGCACCCCGGCGTCTGGAATCTTTGAATCGAAAATTTCGCAACCCTGGCGTCTTTGAATCTGGCGTTCGGTGACGCCAGATTTCAAAGATCTCGGCGTCGCTATAACTGAATGATACATATGGTATGTTAATATTGTCGTGGCTGCGACGCCAGAAAATAAAGACTCTGGCGTCTATACAGACAACTAAACGCCGGGGTCCTGGCGTCAGGACGCCAAAAGAAACCAGCTTAACGGAAGTGCTGCGATAGCTATTATAGCGAACTTCGTTACCCGGTCGTCGATCCGCTCCCCGTGGCCTCGCTGACAGCGAAACACAGAGGAGTTCCACATATTTCATGATGGTGGGGATCAAGTTGTAGGCTAAGTAGGAGAGTAGGCTTATGCTTTCAAATTTTCCCGGGACGAGACTTTTTCCTTTCCGCGCAGAACGTTTTCCTTTTCGTGCAGAACGTGCAGTTCTGTCCAAATTGGACACAAAAGTTACTATGTCGGAATAAACTGCATGCATAAATGGTTTTATCTCTTTTCGGAAACTTATCTCTTTGAAAATTCACAGCTATTAGGTCTTTTGTTATTGAACCCGGCCTATCCTATACAGTACTTAGGCCTTCTATGATCCAGTAGGGATGCAGGTGCGGACCAAGGTTAAAGCATGGTCGGGACGCCTTGGACAGCGGGAGAGACGCTTCTCGATCGTCCGGCTGTAGGTGCCAGTGGTATAATTGTCGGTACACTTCGTCAGACTGTAAATTAAGCGTTTAAATAAGGTAAAAATTCAATACCGAGAACAAATTTGTTTCATTAGACATTATTTATCTGAGCTTCAAGATATACTTCAAACTCGTTACGAAATTTGATGTGTCTGCATTCTGGTGGTTGAATCTGGATCTGGTGGATCTGTTGGATCTGGTGGTTGGAGCTTTTACAATGGCGAGGTGAAGAACAAAAACGAAGTGAAACGACGTTTCTATAAGCGACAACTTACTCCCTCCCCCTGTAGACAGGATCCCCCTATGTGAGCCTCTCCCTCCTCCAGTTTGAAGGAGTTAAGTTACGCCTCTGATGCGTTCCTCAACCGTCTCATCGACAATGAAGAACTGAGTTTACGAGCGGATGGCAGAGGCATCGGGACTCGTGAGATAGGCCTACAAGAGGGAGCAATGCCGCCGCCATCCTCTGCCGAGCAGGACGGATACAAGGAGTGAGGGGGTGGGGAGATGCATCCCCCCTCCCACCAGCATAAAAAAATCGAGTTGTAAGAAAAATTTTGATAAAACAATGGCAGATTTAAGAACGAGCTATATAAAATTGCCTGATGCATGAAATATTCTGAAGTCAAATTTAAGATCAAGTGAAATGCAAGAAGCGTTTGGTCGTCTGCAGTGGTTAAAGTGTCTCGAGAGAACAGTGTAAGCGCTAATGTTAACAGTGGGAACGCTAGTCCAATTTTGAGTCAGCAATGGGAGCGCCACTCCTGTGCGCTCCCCCCCACTTTTGTCACTGGTCGTCTAGATACATGTATTTCGTTAGATTGATTTGATAAAAGGTCGTTATGCTGCGTGAGAAAAGGTGCTTTAGCACCCCTCCCCCCCCCCCTCCCCCCCCGCTTCTGAGTTCTAATCGGAAGGAAAATGGAGTACAAATGCTAAAGCTATGGATATTCATCCACCCGCACCAACGAATCCTGGATGAATCCTTGCTGACGAGTATCCCCCTGTCAGTCGATACAAGAGGGCGCAGCACTTCTGCTATCCCCCGTCCAGTATCCCCCTGTCTATCGATAAAAGAGGGAGCAATGCTGCCGCTATCCCCCGTCCAGTATCTCCCTGTCTGTCGATACAAGAGGGAGCAATGCTGCCGCCATCCTCTGCCGAGTTCGTCGATACAAGAGGGAGCAGTGCTGTCGTTGTCCATCGTTCAGTATCCCCCTGTTTGTCGTAGCCAGACGCCGCCGCGCAGCCACTATGGCCAACCTGCCATAAAGTCAGATGGTGATCATTGGGTGTTACCAGACACGGGACGGAATACCATCGCGTGAAAACAGTTACCGTGGCGCCTTCTTGGAATAACTTTTTTATAATGAACGGCAGCGGCGATTCTACGTTGAAGAGGAGAGGGGATGCATTCCCCCTCCAAGCATGTAAAGTTTTGTTTTTGTTATGTTAAAGTGACGAAAGGGTAAAATAAGCGAAATCAAGGCGATTAAAGTTGCCGCACCCCTCCCCCCGCATGCACACGCACCATGCGGAGTTAAGTTTGGTTAAGAAAAGGCTGTTGTGTGAGGACACATTCTGTCAGCAACCCCAATTTCCCTCCTTGACGAGAGGGAAAAAGTGTCTCAGCTGGCGCGAGTTATCCCCTCACACCAAACATTTCAGAACCGCCTCAGATGAACAGGAGGCAAACAATTAGCTACATTTTTTACTCTGGTGCAAAACTCACGCTGGATGGAGAAATACGAAGGGGGATAGCGGAAGAATTTAATTATAAATTTTGCATTTTATCTCTCCAATTTCTTCTCAACATATTCTGAATTTTCATTGCAGTGACTGCATACATACATCACGCGTTTCAACAGCACAATTTAAATTTATACTGCGCAGTGCGCATTCTGCGTTCAACTGCGCGTTAAAATGTGCTCTGTTAATACCTCATTAGTTTTGCCGCATTATAGTGAAGAAAAATGATGAATACGCTTCAAAAAATCGCCATCTTGCTAATGCATTTTAACTAAACTATTCGACTATGGGTTAAATCTTGTACACTTCAAACACCTTTTTTAACAAACCTTGTGTTCCTTAATTATATAAGCAATCGCTAGAAGTGCCTTCTAGAGATGACCCAGGGACTCAAAGTCTCAAAATCTCAAAGTCTTAAAGGCTGAAGTCTCAAAGTCTCAAGGTCTAAAAGCCGCAAAGCCGCAAAAGCGCAAAGCAGCAAAGCCGCAAAATGCATTTGAAGTAAAATATCCAACTAAGGGTTAAGGGGATATAATAGTTTAGTGAGCAGCTCTTTCCATACGCCGCATGCATCCCGGTCATTATTCTCGCTTACAAAAGTGAATGGGCCCCAGGCGCGTTGTAACTTCTCTGGGTCGCTGGAGGCGCTGGCGTCTCTAAGCTCAGATGGTTAGAGATTGCATACTAGGCTCATGAAAGGTTTTGAGAACACCGACTTGTATTCGGAGATTATACTTTTGATACCTTGACAAGAGCTTCTTGACGTGCACACAGAGCAGCATTATAACTCTGAGTTCGCATCTTTCAGTTAACCCCTAGTTGGATATTTCAGTTAAAATGCAATTTGCGGCTTTGAGGCTTTGCGTCTTTGCGGCTTTGAGATCTTGAGACTTTGAGACTTTGAGACTTTGAGCCTTTGCGTCCCTGGATCATCTCTAGATCCTTCTAGCGATTTGCTTATATAGTTAAGGAATACAAGATTAGTGAAAAAGGTGTTTGAAGTGTAGGATATTTAAGTTAAAACGCATTAGTAGGATGGTGATATTTTGAAGCGTCTTTCTTCATTTTTCTTTATCTGCATCATTTTTCTTTACTACAATGGAGCAAAACCAATGAGGTATTAAAATATTAACTTCAGGCTTGAGAGCTTATGCCTCAGGCTGGATTAAGACTAATCTTAACCAAGCTTGCTATAGCCTATACAGTTTCCGGATGTCATTATGATACTTCTACAAATTGGGGAAAAAACTAAATTGATCTGTATACCAGAGCTCCCAAGGCGTGTCGCAAGAGGCGACTAAAGAAGGTTTCTTTTCTTTGCCACGAGAAAGAACAGAATTGGGGTGATCGTGGCAACTACTTTAAGGTCCAAAGCCATCATTTTAATGGGCGATATTGCCTTTCTAAGCTTTAATTAGCTCGCAAGCCCGGGGCTAACGCATCAGTGTCACTCTGCACGGTAGCCTCCTTCAATCACTCTAGCTCTGCACGGTAGCCTCCTTCAATCACTCTAGCTCTGCACGGTAGCCTCCTTCAATCACTCTAGCTCTGCACGGTAGCCTCCTTCAATCACTCTAGCTTCTTTTTAAAAATTCAAACGTATTTGCCAAAGTGGTGTGACATATCGAAACCTTTGCAATCAATCGCCCACTCGTTGACCTAAAGTGGAGCATTCCGGAAAGACAATCATGCGAAAAAGTTTGTTGCAATTAGAGCGTCGTTCTGGCATAAAAATGCCCCTTCCTGGCATCGTCCTGTTGTAAACAAACCTCGTGCCCCGACGGTGTTCCGCCTTCGAAACCTTCTACCGGAACACGTACCGGAACACGGCTCAGAGCCTTTCGCTCCAGAACGGCGTTCCGCCTTCAAATTCTTTGCGCGTGTAACCGGAAGACACGACACAGGCCACAATAGACTACGGTTTTGAAAAGTAAAAATTTCGCGAAGCAAATTTCAAAAGTCCTTGTTTTTAAAACTAGCGTTGATACAGTATATATATACAGACATTTCTATTTCCCAAACCAACTTTCACTAATTTTGATTTCTTCAGCAATCATATTTTCAGTTCGACGCCACTAAGGCCTCCTTTCCACGCTGCATGTTTTGCATATGCAACTTTGCATGTAACCGTGTTAAGAAAATTACAATGTAAAATGTCCTTAGCTGAGTTTTATGTAAGCCGTGCATGAAACCCAGTTAAGGAAATCGTTATTGTGACAGCGGTGGTCCGTCCGCCTAAACACGGTTGCATTCAAAATTGCATGCAAAATTTCATGCAAAATTGCATGCAAAATGTGCATGGTTGAAAGAGACCCTAACGGAAGCCCTGGTCCTGGTCCTGACGTCGTCGGGTCCAGGGACGCCGGAACGGGGGGGAGCAGGGGGGGGGGGCAATGCCCTCCCACTCCTCAATGTTGGAGGAGCAAAGTAGGCTTTTCCCCCCCCTCAGGTTTTTGATTGAATATTTTCTAGAAGACTTTTTCAGGGAAAAAGACTCCCGTCAGCAGAACCGCTCAGCAAGACCAATTTTGAGAGCCTTTTGTGAACAAAGCTTCTTGTCAGCACTCACCCGCCCGCCCCCGCTCGTGAGTCCGGACTGGAAGGAAAAATGAGAACCTTTGCCCCCCTCCCCTCTCACTTACAAAAGCGTTCCGGCGTCCCTGGTCGGGTCTCGCGAGACCCAGGCAGGTGTAACTCGCCCTGTCGGCCCAATGCGGAGCACGTATTCTCCATTACGGACTCGCTACATGAGACCGCGCCTCTATAGGCAATCCCCCAGCCTCCCTCCCTGGCCTACCGGTTTGGCGTTGCTTACACGAATAACCGATTAGAGGAGACTAGTCTATATACATGTATATGTATGCTAGGGGCGACATCTGGTATTTCTGATTGGAGGGGAGAACGCTATCTATGACGCGTTCGCTGTCACGTTCTATGTCCCGTTCTATGACACATTCGCTGTCACGCTCTATGTCACGTTCCATGACACGTTCGTTGTCACGCTCCATGTCACGTTCTATGACACGGACGATGTCACGCTCTATATCACGCGCTATGACACGTTCGCTGTGACGCTGCAGGTCCGGCGCTGCTGCGCACGGGGAGCGACAACCTCTGCGGTCTGCTGCTCACCGTTCTCTCATGGGTCCTCATTGTCCTCACCATGCCCTTCTCCATGTGCCTCTGTCTCAAGGTCAGCTCCTCTTCTTTCTCTTTATTTAGTTGATCTATAGCGTGTTGGATCTAGTCTCCATGTGCCTCTGTCTCAAGGTCAGCAATGCCTCTTCTTTCTCCTCTTCTTCTGGGTAGATCTTAGCTATGTCATGGGAGTAGGTACATGTATTAGGTCAGCTGCCTCTTCTTTCTCTTTATTTAGTTGACCTTAGCATGTTAGATCAGGTCCCCATGTGCTTCTGTCTTAAGGTCTCCTGTCTCTTTTTTCTCTTCTTATTCTGGACTGATCTATGCTTAGCCGGTGCCATGGGCATAAGGAGGGGGGCTTTAAAAGGCCGAAGCCCCCCGAGGCTGATTTTTCTTAATTTAGGCTGAGCAAGTACTGTATTTAAATTTACAATGTATGTATAATTTCGCAATTGTCAATATTTATCAGCTGACGCGCCAAATTTAATGTACATATAAACGGTCTCTGGTTTGCAATTACAAAACAGAGTATGCAGTGCGCTGTTGCATGGTTTCTAATAGTGAGTCCTGAAGAAGTGATCTGAGATAAAAAGCTCTTTTTTAAAATGCGGACACTGTGGACAATGCAGATAACAGAAACCAGATTTATTGTAAACTCGACAAATTGCCTGAAGTTCATCAGTTTGGGTCGCATCTCGTTAGCCCTTTGCCGTTTTTCAAAATAATCGGCATGCAGTTGTAAGAACTTACATAATGCAGTCCTCGCATCGACGAAAATGAGATAAGGTTGGGGTCGGCATTTTTGTGACCGGGCTGGTAACCCCGGGCTGGTTAGAATATTGAGCTGGTATGGCAAGTGTTCTCAAAGATGCATTTGCGTGGGAGGATCGATGAGAATCTCGCGATAGGGGGGGGGGGGGTGGGGCAGGGGGAGGGATAAGGACATAATTATTTTCAACGTACGTCAGAAAAAAGAAAACAGTCGGTTTTGCGACTGTTTAATTTTAAAAAGCTGGTCGACATTTTTTTA